>OX578154.1:35612035-35702035 GCA_951213105.1 Amaurobius ferox
TGAAATATCCTGAATTCCTAAATTTAAGAGATTCATTAATTCTATTTAAACAGCTAAGCAAGTACTTACTATCTGTAGTGGTAAAAGTATTATGTCCACAAGTGACTGTTCTAAAACTGAGAGGTGATTTATGGAATTTAGGAACCAAAGTAACATAAGGAAATTTAAAAAACTTACAATTAATATTTAATTGTGGATATGATTTTAGCATTTTAGTTTTGATTTTGATAGACTGATTATTAATGGGTTTAAAAATTTGATTATTTTTTAAGTAATTCTGTAACAGAGAAAAATAATATTTTTTACAAATGATGGCATAATTATTAGAAGCTTTATCTACATAAGTTATGACAAAATGTTGTTGTAGTTCTTTATTAGCAGATAGGAGTAGTTTATAAGGATAACTAGGCTTCATTAATTTAATGTGTGTTTATAATAACATTTTTAAGTAGATGTAAGGTAGTATACTTCCATAGATATAATGCTTCAATAGGAATGGAATGTGAACAAGCAAGTTGATATATGAATTTATCAAAATCAAATGATATAGACTGAAAAAGTTGTTTAGGGTGATGGCAGAATGGAATGCGAAATTTGGACCCTTTATTCATAATATCCCTAAGTATATCATCCTGAACTATGCTGAGATCCCCAGTAATAATGTGCCCATGAGAAGAGTTGACATAAGGGGCAAGATTTTTATTGCTGCATACACATGATGTAAGGTCATCGGAGTTTAATGTCCTGGAAACTTCATTGTAATTGTAAATAGTTTTACCAATTGGTAAATTATATTTGAATGATTTTTGTATTTTGATTTCTTTTACGGGTAACAAGTGCTGATGTTTTGCAAATAAATTATTGAAGTCAAGAGAATTAAGAATAGGGTGTTTAAAAGAAATTACACAGTAAGCTATTTTAATATGTGGATTTGGTGAATGGAGAAGATGGTAATTTAAGAAATTTGTACGTGAAAGAAGTAAATCATAAAATAAATGTTTAAAATGCTCATGAGTTAATTTTAATTTTAAAAAATTAGTATAAACCATACTTAATTTGCATTTTCTGACTTTATATAGCCAAGTTCTAACAGGTAGGAAATTGAAAGTTTGAGAATAATTGTATTGTAATTTCAAAATGTCTGCATTGTAATCAATAGTTTTACTAAAGTTACTTTTTCCTTTGCCTTGCTTATATCGCTTTTTACTAGACGTTGATGACTTTGAATATTGAAAAAGATGTTTATATACTGAAGATTTATTAGAATTGTATTCAAAGCTATTGTTAACAACATTATTATTATTATAAATTTGATTTAAGCCATAGGGGAAGAGAGTTTTATATTTTTTAATGTAATAATTTTCAAATACTAATCTATCAGTGAGTGAAATTTTAATATCTAAAATATAAAGAGATATATTTTTAAATCCGTGTGCAGCAAAGTGCTGATATTCAAATTGATTTTTAGTAGGGAGATCATTAAAGACTTTATGGTCAAATTTTTTAATATGATCCCTGTGGACATTCATTCTCAGATGTAAAGGGTTGCTGGTTTGGCCAATATAGGATAAGTTACAAATAGTACAATTAAGTTTGTATTTGCAAATAAAAACTTTGCAGAATTTTTGTGAAGTGGAATTATTATTAATTTGTAATGGGTCAGCATCACTCTTTATTCGATGTGACTTTTGTATGTATGCTTCCCTCTCCGAAGTCTATACGCTTTATGCAACTCTTCCTTGATTCTTACTCTGTTGGTTTGTAGGATTTCCAATTATTCTTTTTATGATCCTTTCTATATGTTGTCTGGGATTCGGACATTTTATCCCCACGTACATGTTTGATTGCTCTTACGGGCGTGCAGAGTCAGTGGGAGCGTTTTCATGAAGTCAAAGCTAGCTTCTAACCAGGAAAAAGGGGTCGAAATCCCCCTTGACCTTACTGCAACCCTGTTAACACAATCATTCCACCTTTATAAATCGTTTTACATTTTGAATATCAATATATATATATATATATATATATATATATATATATATATATATATATATATATATATATATATATATATCATATAATAGCCAGTAAAGAAATTCAAAAAGAATTCCTATGCATATCCACTAAAATCAAAGGCACAACTCAGGAAAAGGCGCCAAGCCGCTCTATACTCCGAAGCAGAATGTAATCCAAGAAAAAGAAGATTTAAAGGAACTTGGGATAACCAAATGCTTTGCATTTAATGGTTGGGGAGGATTGCGACTCCCCCTCCCGTTTAAAGCTGCTTTTCCAGCCTAGGCAAACGCTCACGGTACCAATGTAAAGCAAAGGTTGGTCCCCAATGCGTGCTAATACGAAGCACCCGGACACGGAAGAACAAGACAACCAAACAGAAGGAAACTGGACCAAAAGTGATTCCTGCCCAACTCGCTATCATATATATGTTCGAGTTACGCATGCGTGCTTTCTTAGCAGGCACGCATAAACTTTATTTACTTGCAAATTGAAGAAGTAAACTGTCAAATTCTACATGATCCTTGAAAATCGATCTATAGCAATCCTTTAAGAAATAAATAGGATAATGTTTATATAAAGCCTCTGTTATGATTTTAATATTGCTATTATTGCAATCTTTTTTAAACGTGTTGTAAATTTGATTTCTCCTGAAGTGTCCGAGTATGATATTTCTGAAAGTATTTTTGGTAAGATTAGTTTTCCAATCGATGATATGATTTATCTTAATACTATATAATTCTCTTTTGTCATATAACTTTGTATAATGACCATATAATCCATGTTTTTTTATTGAGATGTCCAGAAAATTTACCTCTTCATTTTCTTCTTTACAATTTTCTATTAATTCCAATTCCGGTGGGTAAAATGTGAAATCGAAATTGGTGGTGGTTTCATAACTCCCCAATAGCACATCGTCAACATACCGGAAATATGGTATTTCTGACAAAATATGGGTTCCTTTTTCATAAGTTGAGAGGTAAATATCGGCCAAGATTGATGAGCAGGCTCCTCCCATTGGGATTCCCTTCATTTGTCGGTAATAATTTTTTCCGTTATATAGAATATTTTCTTTTAATACCAGTTCAATAAGATCAAGGTATCTACGATAAGTAATAAAATCCTTCAAATCAAATTCTTCATGTAATTTTTCCAAGATTGAATATAAATTAGATAATTCAATGTTGTTTTACAACACGTTTAAAAAAGTTTGCAATAATAGCAATATTAAAATCATATATCATATATCATATATATAAAATATATATAAAATATATATAAAATATATATAAAATATATCATATATATAAAATCATATATCATATATATAAAATCATAAATCATAATCGTGCCTGCTAAGAAAGCACGCATGCGTAACTCGAACATATATATGATAGCGAGTTGGGCAGGAATCACTTTTGGTCCAGTTTCCTTCTGTTTGGTTGTCTTGTTCTTCCGTGTCCGGGTGCCTTCGTATTAGCACGCATTGGGGACCAACCTTTGCTTCGCATTGGTACCATGAGCGTTTGCCTAGGCTGGAAAAGCAGCTTTAAAAGGGAGGGGGAGTCGCATTCCTCCCCAACCATTAAATACAAAGCATTTGGTTATCCCAAGTTCCTTTAAATCTTCTTTTTCTTGGATTATATATATATATATATATATATATATATATATATATATATATGATAATTTACAAATGTAAAGTAAGATTTTGATAGCTACATGAAAAGAATTAACATACGTAAAATATGCAAACATGGCGCTATGCTGTCCTTGTACATATTTACAAATATAAATTATAAAAAGAAAATCTAATACACAGTAAAGCAAAAGATGAATGTGAAAAACGAAAAGTATCACAAATGACCGGGGGAGTTGTGACCCCCACTCTCCGGTTAAGCAAAGCTTTAAGCCATGGCAACACTTCCTGAAGCCGATACTTATTCATAGAATGGCCTTATTACCATCAACCACCGAACACCGATTTTGACTTTTTGCTAAAGGTTTTTGCTATTCGGTGGTTGATGGTAATAATATATATATATATATATATATATATATATATATATATATATATATATATATATATATATATATATATATATATATATATGTATATATATATGTATATATATGTATATATATATATATATATATATATATATATATATATATATATATATATATATATATATATATATATATTTAAGGTGTCCAGTGCAATCGGTGACTAATGGCTATTTCTTCAACCGTTAGTCACAGAGATATACATCCAATTGCAAAAATGTTTTAAATTTTAAAATCTACTATCTTAGAAACAGTTTAAATCAATAGATGCATTTATGAAAGAAGTACGAAATATAAATTTTTATACGGTAACACGGTCCTACCAGTTATATTTAGGAAAATCATCCTCATACAATTTCATGCAAAATAAAAAAAATCATCCTTTTACGACCAAAATTGACCGACATATAGCTGCGTAAAGTTAGAGCCCATTTTGTGCAGAGAAATGGGGTTATAAACAAAAAAATTATATTCATAAATCTGTTATTCAACCGTTAGTCACAGAGATATACATCCAATTGCAAAAATGTTTTAAATTTTAAAATCTACAATCTTAGAAACAGTTTAAATCAATAGATGCATTTATGAAAGAAGTACGAAATATAAATTTTTATACGGTAACACGGTCCTACCAGTTATATTTAGGAAAATCATCCTCATACAATTTCATGCAAAATAAAAAAAATCATCCTTTTACGACCAAAATTGACCGACATATAGCTGCGTAAAGTTAGAGCCCATTTTGTGCAGAGAAATGGGGTTATAAACAAAAAAATTATATTCACAAATCTGTTATTTTTTAGGTGTAATATGCCTTTATTACTTTAGATTTAATTTGCGTAGTTTTTTATTTTCGCCTGCAGGTACGCTGCAACTTTTCTCATTACTGATCTATTACCGTATAAAAATTCAAATTTCTTAATTTTTGCAGAAATGCATTTATTGACTTAAACTACTTGTCTTAAATAATAAAGTGTTACCTCATTTACAATAAAGATCTTAGAAAGGTCCGTCAAAGATCTTAATCGAGCGCTGACTGTAAAACTCTTCTAAACGAATTACTTACTATTCGATAAAAAGCTTTGCTTCATTCTCGACATTATGTCATTAAACGCAATTGAAACATACTAGTTTGAATATGGCATTTCAATATTTATACGGTCCCTTGAAGGTTACCTGCAACTGGACATTTGTATGTTTGGAAAAGAGATTTAAGTCATAAAGTTTAATGCTTCATAACTCGGTGAATTTTGTTCGTAAAAGGATGATTATTTTATTTTGCATGAAATTGTATGAAGACAATTTTCCTAAATATGACTAATGGGACTGGGGGACCGTATAAAAACTTATATTTCGCATTTCTTTCAAAAATGCATTTATTGATTTAAACTGTTTCTAAGATAATAGATTTTAAAATTTAAAATATTTTTGCAATTGGAAGTATATCTCTGTGACTAACTGTTGAGGAAATAGCCATTTGACACCGATAGCACTAGACACCCTGTATATATATATAATATATATATATATATATATATATATATATATATATATAAAACGTCACCTGAATACCCCTTATGCGAGAACCCTTAATTATACAGAAATATTTTTCAGGGGAAACATATTTTGTTTACGAGACGAAACATTGTTTTTCCAAGCAGAAAACTTCATGAATAAAAACATAAAGATATCATCACCTATTCAAAAATAATCAAGAAACAGAAGAAAATGCATAATAAACGAATACAGATGCAATGAATATTAAGCAGCTTTAAGTCTTTGAAAACGGAGATGAAGGAACTGGGACGCCAAAAAATCACTTATTTTATTCAACTTCTGTATTTCGAAAAATCGCCTACGATAATTGCACTGAATATATATTGCTTTACAAAGCTGAATTCTAAAGTGATATTTTGAGCCAAGGTTCTACTTGGATAAATATGAAGAAACAATGTCCTGCACAATTTAAATTTTAAATTGAAGTATCACATTTTTGGGCATTCTTCACGAAGATCAATTGAACGAAATAACATCTATTTTAATTCAGAAAATAATATAAAGTTACAGTGCAGATATAGACGAGTTTCATGTTTACTTTCTGTGGCGCTGGAACGAGTTCCTGGAATAGAATACATTGACATAATACTACTCACAATTAACTGCATTCATTTTAACTTTAAAATAGCATTATTTATTAAGAACATTCCATTCAATATTAAATTAATTACAACAATTATCACATATTATTTAAGGATATTGGACATATGAGATCAGCTAAGTTACTATTATCAAAATGGTTATAACCTTTTACCATATTCGATAGTTACACACCCCAAATTGTGCCTTTGGACATTGGCACACAGCTCGTAATCTAATGAATATCTCAATGGTCGTCTTTCATGTTTCGTCATTTTTATGTATCTCATACTACATTACTCTGAATGATCTCCTTTTCACATCTGCATGTGTTCTCTCAAAATGATCTCCGTTTCAGATCTCTTACTGATCTCATCTGATTTTTTCAAATCTGCTTCATTTCTCTCAATGATCTCATCCAAATCTGTTCTCATCTGATATCTGCTTCATTCCTCTCTCTGTTATCGAACTCTATATGAATCTGCAAACATTCTCTCGGTTACCACCTCGTTTTGCCTGAGATCTGATACGCCTCTTCGGCTACCATTGGTTGACCTCAGGGCGACGCGGTAACACTTCCGTTTGGTTAAACTTTTAACCAATCCCATGGTTTTTCCTTTAGCCTCTAGTAACTCCTCTTGTTCGCCCAACCTGTACTTGAAGCCCCTTATTTATAGCACTTGCTGACCTCTCGGGTCAGGGCTGCTATACATTGGTGTCATGCAGTCTGATGCCATTGTTTGGCTTGCTAGATATCATAAATCCATATATAAAACTGTCTACGTGAATCCTGGTCTCACACATTCCATCCTGATCATTCTCTCATTGTTGAAATATTCACAGCTCTAGCCGTATGCTGTTTTTATGATAACTAGTCATATATCTCTGCATGAGAGGCCCCGGAGTGAAACATTCACGCTTTTTCCATAATTTGTGTATATCATATTATATTTTAAAATACTTATTATGCGTGCCGCAATATATAGTTATGTATAAAAACTTTAGACCACATCTTCGTTTTCCTTTGTCTCTTGTAATTTGAGAAATTATATAACATAAACAAGGAAATGACTGATAATTCTGACAGCAGTTTGTGGACATTTCTTCTTTGAACTACGCTTATATTAAAATATTTAAATAAAATTTCTTAACTATTCAAAAATGAACAACTAGAAATAAACCAAATTTTACAAATTCGTGGACAGTTGTGTTTTTCTGCTCTTGAGTGAGAGATAGTTATAAATGAGAAGCTAGTTGTGACATCATATGTTTGTTTTAATCTGGGTCGTGTAAAATAAATGAAATCATACCCATCCTTTTTAGTTGCATATCTTTACTTGCATCTATTTGCTTGCATTAATTGCATATCTCTATTTGCATACTTCTCTATATGCTCTCTAATATACATTTCTATAATATGCCTTATTAACCTTTACACTATCTTTATAATGTATATCCCTTATTGTGTATCTCTACTTGCATACCTCTACTTGCATACCTCTGCTTGCATCCATAATGCAACAGCCGTATACATTCACTGTTTTTAAAAGTTTCACAGGGGCAAATGCAACTTTAAAATCACCAATATAAACAGGTAAATTTTTGACAATAAATAAAGTATTTAGTTACTATATGTGACAAACGAAGTTATTCTGGACATCACATTTTATGAAATGTATTAAACTAACAGTTTTTCTTATCCTTCCAAACATGATGCTAAATAGATTTATATTGTTTTAACAAACAAAATTACTGTCACCAGATTTTAAGAAAACTTGAAGTTTAATCTTTTGAAACTTTAAGATCAATAAGATAACTTTATAGTTTATTACTCTCATAATATTTAAAATGTAAAAATTATGTTGTCGTCATTTGCATAACTAATATTGACCACAAAGTCTGTTAACAGTAGGCTTGTATAAAAAGGTATTAACATGTAAGAGTCAACAAAATTTTGTTGACCGTTTGTTTATTTCTCTAAAATACTCGCAACACTGTGTAGTTATATTATAACTGTACTATAATTATAATCAGTTTGTAATGTACAATACATATCGGTATGGATTTCGTCTAGTAATACATTAGTACTCACTACATGTATGTTCAAGTTTTCATTGCAAATCTATATAATAAAAGGCAATGTCTGTGTGTCTGTCTGTCTGTCTGTCTGTCTTATACACTATACGTTTCGCGACCGCGCGTCGGAGAGCTACGAAATTTGGGAATCGGAGACCCGGGGGGGAGGGAAGGGGACACGTGAAAACCGATTTTTAAAATTTTAATTATTTTTTTATTTATTTAATGTTTTATGCGATTTCGACCGTTTTTTGCCCTTTTTGCCCTTTTTTCTCCACGATCCAGACATCGTAGAAAAAAACAAATTACACCATCGGAAAGAGCAGAGAATTTCGAGTAAAAATATATCAATTTCAAATCTGAATTTCGATTTCTAATATTTTTTAAAGATTTTAAAACAAAAGTCACTTTTTGCTCAAGAAAACGATTTTTGGTTTTTAAATTCTCGCATCGTGAAAAGTACTCATAATTTCGACTAATAATTTACATTTTCAGAAAGGTCAAACATCTGGCATTCTTACAAGTCCAATCTGGTCCAGAAATAATGAAAATTGCCTTCAGGATGGCAATTTTAAAGACGTCATGATTTTAAATTTCTCGCCGTTCCGCTCGGCGTGACGCTTCGTTTCTCCCCCGCTGAAGCAGGGAAGGTGGTGGGTGGGGACGTCAAGGTGGAGGTGACGTCACGGTTCTGTATATGTATAGCGATGGGTGGGACAATAAGAAACCGAATTAGTTTTTACTTTCCGTTTCCCGCGCTTCCGATTTTAAATGAAATAAGAGCTTAACATATGCAATGTAGAAATTATTATATTTATATTTTAAATGATGGAACGATATGGATTTTTTAAATGGATATTTTAATTTTATGGATATTTTAAATGATGGAACGATGGATATTTTAATTTTATGGATATTTTAAATGATGGAACGATGGATATTTAAATTTTATGGATATTTTAAATGATGGAACAATGGAATGAGGATGATGGAATTAAGAGCTTAGAGAGCATATGGTCATTTTAAATTGTAATTTAGCGCGCGGGAAGTTAGCGGTAGGCCCGGGTACGATTCCCGCCACTGCCAAAACTGCCGAAGTGTTCACGCGGAATACGATCACGTTAAACATGTGGGCCCGTAAGTCCTTCCGAGAGGTTGGTGGTAGGGGAAGGAGGGTACGGTCCCTGTGGATGCCTCCTTCACAGGGTTCCCGTCTAAATTGGGTGAATATAAAGAAAGTTGCGAAGGGCGAGGCAGCCCAGTGGTTAGCGCTCAGGAATTGCACTCGGTAGGCCCGGGTTCGATTCCCGCCACTTCCAAAACTGCCGCCGTGTTCACGCGGAGTACGATCACGATAAACATGTGGGTCCGGAAGTCCTTCCGAGAGGTTGGTGGTAGGGGAAGGAGGGTACGGTCCCTGTGGATGCCTCCCTCACAGGGTTCCCGTCTAAATTGGGTGAATATAAAGAAAGTTGCGGAGGGCGAGGCAGCCCAGTGGTTAGCGCTCAGGAATTGCACTCGGTAGGCCCGGGTTCGATTCCCGCCACTTCCAAAACTGCCGCCGTGTTCACGCGGAGTACGATCACGATAAACATGTGGGTCCGGAAGTCCTTCCGAGAGGTTGGTGGTAGGGGAAGGAGGGTACGGTCCCTGTGGATGCCTCCCTCACAGGGTTCCCGTCTAAATTGGGTGAATATAAAGAAAGTTGCGGAGGGCGAGGCAGCCCAGTGGTTAGCGCTCAGGAACTGCACTCGGTAGGCCCGGGTTCGATTCCCGCCACTTCCAAAACTGCCGCCGTGTTCACGCGGAGTACGATCACGATAAACATGTGGGTCCGGAAGTCCTTCCGAGAGGTTTGTGGTAGGGGAAGGAGGGTACGGTCCCTGTGGATGCCTCTCCCACTGGGTTCCGTTCTAAATTGGGTAAATAAAAAGAATGTTATGGAGATAGTCGCTGGGGGCGAAGAAGCCCAGTGGTTAGCGCGCGGGAATTGCACTCAGTAGGCCCGGGTTCGATTCCCAAAATTGCCGCCGTGTTTACGCGGAGTACGATCACGTTAAACATGTGGGTCCGTGAGTCCTTCCGAGAAGTTGGTGGTAGGGGAAGGAGGGTACGGTCTAAATTGGATGAATAAAAAGAAAGTTATGGAGATTGTCGCGTAGGGCAAAGTAGCCCAATGGTTAGCGCGCGGAAATTGCACTCGGTAGGCCCGGGTTCGATTCCCAAAATTGCCGCCGTGTTTACGCGGAGTACGATCACGTTAAACATGTGGGTCTGTAAGTCCTTCCGAGAGGTTGATGGTAGGGGAAGAAGGGTACGGTCCCTGTGGATGCTTCTCCCACTTGGTTTCGGTCTAAATTGGGTGAATAAAAAGAAAGTTATGAAGAATATCGCGGAGGGTGAAGTACCCCAGTGGTTAGTGCGCGGGATTTGCACTTGGTAGGCCCGGGTTCGATTCCCAAAATTGCCGAATAAAAATAAAGTTATGGAGATTGTCGCGGATGGCACGGTAGCCCAGTGGTTAGCACGCGGGAATTTCACTCGGTAGGCCCGGGTTCGATTCCCGCCATTGCCAAAACTGCAGCCGTGTTCACGCGGAGTACGACAACGACCGTTGCGATCAATTTCCGCGCGCTAACCATTGGGCTACTTTGCCCTACGCGACAATCTCCATAACTTTCTTTTTATTCATCCAATTTAGACCGTACCCTCCTTCCCCTACCACCAACTTCTCGGAAGGACTCACGGGCCCACATGTTTAACGTGATCGTACTCCGTTTAAACACGGCGGCAATTTTGGGAATCGAACCCGGGCCTACTGAGTGCAATTCCCGCGCAAACTGCAGCCGTGTTCACGCGGAGTACGACGACGACCGTGCGATTTCGACCGTTGTTAGGGGAAGGAGGGTACGGTCTCTTTGGATGCCTCCCACATTGGGTTCCGGTCTAAATTGTGTGGCACTTCCTGGCCTTCCAAGCAGTTACCTTACACCTTTCTGGTAGGTCGCGCCAACGAGTTTGCCACGGTCAGAATTTTCAAGGGTAGCGAACAGGCTGGTCGCCAAAGGCGGCTAGTCTATATAATAAAAGGCAATGTCTGTGTGCCTGTGTGTCTGTCTTATACACTATACGTTTCGCGACCGCGCGTCGGAGAGCTACGAAATTTGGCAATCGGAGACCCGGGGGGAGGGAAGGGGACACGTGAAAACCGATTTTTAAAATTTTAATTATTTTTTTATTTATTTAATGTTTTATGCGATTTCGACCGTTTTTTGCCCTTTTTGCCCTTTTTTCTCCACGATCCAGACATCGTAGAAAAAAACAAATTACACCATCGGAAAGAGCAGAGAATTTCGAGTAAAAATATATCAATTTCAAATCTGAATTTCGATTTCTAATATTTTTTAAAGATTTTAAAACAAAAGTCACTTTTTGCTCAAGAAAACGATTTTTGGTTTTTAAATTCTCGCATCGTGAAAAGTACTCATAATTTCGACTAATAATTTACATTTTCAGAAAGGTCAAACATCTGGCATTCTTACAAGTCTAATCTGGTCCAGAAATAATGAAAATTGCCTTCAGGATCGCAATTTTAAAGACGTCATGATTTTAAATTTATCGCCGTTCCGCTCGGCGTGACGCTTCGTTTCTCCCCCGCTAAAGCAGGGAAGGTGGTGGGTGGGGACGTCAAGGTGGAGGTGACGTCACGGTTCTGAATAGAGCGCCTTTGCTCTATATAAATTATTATATTTATATTTTAAATGATGGGACGATCTGGATTTTTTAAATGTATATTTTAACTTTTGGATATTTTAATTTTATGGATATTTTAAATGATGGAACAATGAAACAATGGAATGAGGATGATGGAATTAAGCATATGGTCATTTTAAATTGCAAATTAGCGCGCGGGAAGTTAGCGGTAGGCCCGGGTTCGATTCCCGCCACTGCCAAAACTGCCGCCGTGTTTACGTGGAATACGATCACGTTAAATATGTGGGTCCGTAAGTCCTTCCGAGAGGTTGGTGGTAGGGGAAGGAGGATACGGCCCCTGTGGATGCCTCCCCCACTGGGTTCCCGTCTAAATTGGGTGAATATGTAGAAAGTTATGGAGATTGTCGCGGAGGGCGCGGCAGCCCAGTGGTTAGCGCGCGGGAATTGCACTCAGTAGGCCCGGGTTCGATTCCCGCCACTGCCAAAACTTACGCCACGTTCACGCAGAGTACGATCACGTTAAACATGTGGGTTCGTGAGTCCTTCCGAGAGGTTGGTATTAGGGGAAGAAGGGTACGGTCTAAATTGGGTGAATAAAAAGAAAGTTATGGAGATTGTTGCGGAGGGCGAAGTAGCCCAGTGGTTAGCGCGCGGGAATTGCACGCGGTAGGCCCGGGTTCGATTTCCGCCACTGACATGGAGTACGATCACGTTAAACATATGGGTCCGTATGTTTTTCCGAGAAGTTGGTGGTAGGGGAAGGAGGGTACGTTCCCTGTGGATGCCTCCCCCACTGGGTTCCGGTCTAAATTGGGTGGCACATCCTGGCCGTCCAACCAGTTACCAGGCCCGGGTTCGATTCCCAAAATTGCCGCCGTGTTTACGCGGAGTACGAGCACGTTAAACATGTGGGTCCGTGATCCTTCCGAGAAGTTGGTGGTAGGGGAAGGAGGGTACGGTCTAAATTGGATGAATAAAAGAAAGTTATGGAGATTGTCGCGTAGGGCAAAGTAGCCCAATGGTTAGCGCGCGGAAATTGCACTCGGTAGGCCCGGGTTCGATTCCTAAAATTGCCGCCGTGTTTACGCGGAGTACGATCACGTTAAACATGTGGGTCTGTAAGTCCTTCCGAGAGGTTGGTGGTAGGGGAAGAAGGGTACGGTCCCTGTGGATGTTTCTCCCACTTGGTTCCGGTCTAAGGACTTGCAGTCCCACACGTTTAACGTGATCGTACTCCGCGTGAACACGGCTGCAGTTTTGGCAATGGCGGGAATCGAACCCGGGCCTACCGAGTGAAATTCCCGCGCGCTAACCACTGGGCTACCGTGCCATCCGCGTGTGGTAGGGGAAGGAGGGTACGGTCTCTTTGGATGCCTCCCCCATTGGGTTCCGGTCTAAATTGTGTGGCACTTCCTGGCCTTCCAAGCAGTTACCTTACACCTTTCTGGTAGGTCGCGCCAACGAGTTTGCCACGGTCAGAATTTTCAAGGGTAGCGAACAGGCTGGTCGCCAAAGGCGGCTAGTGTTTAATAATGGTGACTAAAACTCTTATTTAAAAATACCAAAAAGCTTAAACAGGAACATTATATAGAGGATAGCCCGTAAACTATCTTATACAAACTGTCAACTACAATAAAACAGTAAATAAATGCTCAGCTAATTCACAGATATAGCTGGTAATATTATCTAAACATTGACGTATCTCACAATTCAACATAACTCGTATCACGTCAACAACTCTCTGATTGAGCGGTGATTCCTTTTATACATTATCCGTAGAAATTTCTAGAATTGGCTCATATCCCATAACATTCGCTATACCAAGAAAGTTCTAGTACATTAGAAAAGACGCCAGGTTGGCGATAAAAAGGCAAATCTGCCAGCCAATCCCCGACATTTGAAATATAACAACCAACCTGTACATAATAGGAATGGGTGCCTATAAAAGAGTGTGTTATCTTTGAATAGAGCACATGCCGTTGGTTCGATACGTATAATTTAAATACAGGCAAAGCACAGTGACATTTTTTCACATATCCGTAACACTCCTTTCAGTTCTGTGCATTTACTTATGTTTCTTTCCCTGTCTATCTGGATAAAATGAAGGACATTCAAATGACGTCGGGATTTATAGATTTCTTCCTCCCTATGTCCCAGATCAGTAACGGAAATCTTTCAGTGTCACCTCAGCTGCTTGCGTAATATATCATTCTTACGATCGAACATGCTGAATGTCTTCCCTTGTTGTATCCTGGGCCAAACGTCCAAGATACAACTTCGGTTTGGTTCAAGGAAATCTTAATTTGGACGAAAACAGGTTAGAATCTTTATTTCTGAGTGAAAGTTCAGCAAAAGTTTATTTTTTTTTCGTTTTCATTCCCTTAGTTCCCTTATAAAAGAATCTGATGTGGAAAGCACATGACTTTCCCTGCTGACTGATATCCACGTTCTCTTTATTGTAATTAAATTTAATTCAGTTCTAATTTAATTTTCGTTCTCATTTGGTAACTGGACTTATTTTCAATGTTGACTAGACGAAAATACGAAAAAACAAAAATATCTCGAGCACGGCTGATCTTAGTGTAATGGGGTGGGTTTTATTTTTTCATTGTTAAAATTTACGTATAAAACAAGCATTTAATTAATATATTTGAGCATACGTAGTTATTAACACTTTACAACAAAGTTGAAAAGTGTTTATGACTTTTGTTCATTCTGTCTGTCTGTTTGTCTGTCTATCTGTCTGTCCGTTAGCACGATAACTGCCGTAAAAATGACTTAATCAAAATGAAATTTTAGTATGTTGTTCAGACGGTCTGTAGGACATATGAGAGTATAAATGAATAATATCACCCAATTAGTTTTGGATAAAACCCGGGTTGAAAAATTGAAATACATTGAGCCCTATGGACCTAATTTTTCAAACATTTTTTATGCGGATTTAAAATTCACAAATTGCTTCGAAAATTTTAAGTAATATTCAAATTGCTCCATAAAATATATAAAAAAAAATCAGCGACATA
This sequence comes from Amaurobius ferox, assembly GCA_951213105.1. Lineage (NCBI taxonomy): Eukaryota > Metazoa > Arthropoda > Arachnida > Araneae > Amaurobiidae > Amaurobius > Amaurobius ferox. The sequence goes on from OX578154.1 coordinate 35,627,062, forward strand.
TATTCAGTAGTTTTTTAAATAAAAATTAAAATAATAATTACACCTCTAATATGAAGCGATCACTTGACCATGATATGAAAAGATCACATGACCCACTTCAAAATGATATATGGCATCCATCTTGTCTCACAATAGTGATATTTTAAATTCTTTTTAATTCATATTGAGTGTTGTATCCGTATTTTTGTTTAATTTTAAGTAAAATTAACTAGAACAAAATATAAACGAAATTAACTAAATTTATCTCTCTGTGTATATGTGGGTGTGTTTGTCTTATCATCACCGGAGAACGGCTACATGGAATTTTATGAGATTTTGTTGATATTTTTGCAACAGCTCCACTTAAAACTTAGTTCATATTTCGAGTCTCTAAATCCAGGGAATATCGAGACATTATTCATAGAGATGGCATTAATTATTAGAGATTTCATTAGTCTGTCATAGAGATAGCACTATGTAGACGAAAAATTTTCTGCAAATTTATTTGAAAAAAAAATGATATCAGGTTGCTGAGGAACGGAATTATACCCAATATGATTATACAGCAGACGATGTTTATTAATTTTTACCCGATTTAAATAATTAAGAATTGCCTATATAAATAAATTTTATCGGAGATGAATTTTTGACTAGATTATATCAATTACGTTTCTCGGATTAAAATATTACTTGGATATTGATATTTGATATTTTATAATTCTTAAGTCATCTGTTTTTTGTGGCAAAGATTTTTTAAACTCATGTGAATGAATAGTCAATTATTGAAGCAACATAAAAATGATAGGTTTTAATTTTCGAATAGCATTTTACCGCTTTCCTCTTAGCATATGTTGATCAAGTGACATAGCACTTCGATTATGGCATAAATTAATACATTTTTATGTTTTTTGTAAATTTATTTATATTACGTTTTTCGAGTTGGAATATTAATTGGATATCAATATTTTAAATTTCTTAAGTCATCTCTTTTATTGTGTCAAAGATTTTTTAAACTCATGTGAATGAATAGTCAATTATTGAAACAACATAAAAATGATAGGTGTATATCTTCTAATAAAATTTTACCGCTTTTCTTTTAACATATGTTGATCAAGTATCATAGCACTTCAATTATGGCATACATTGATACATTTTTATGTTTTCTGTAAATTTGTTTACAAACGGAGCCAGAATATTTTATATTTCATATATGTCTGGATAGAGAGAGATATTCTTGTACTTCATTTTGTGAGCATTTAATTAATTAGTTTAATATATTGTTTTGAATAACAATATCATTTAGAATACAAAAGAAATTTGCACCTAATTGGAAAATATAAGTTTTTTTTATAATATATATTCCGTACGAAGAACAGATATATTTCCTGCATTATATAAGATGACAATATGCCAGTTCTATAATGAAACATTTGTTTAATATTGAAATTTGGCAATATATAAACATCTAATTGCACATCGCCAAAGTTTTATATATAACTTCCTAAAAGTGTCCATAACATATATTTAAATAACGTTAGGTGTTTTCAATTTTACGAATTCACAAGCATAAAATGTTTGAAAAAATCCATACAAAATATTGCTATCTTATCCATGTAAAATTAAAGCCATCCTCTTACAATAATCTATAGCTGGACATTTCGAATATATACATTCTTTGGAAACAAGTATTTTGGTCACTCAAGGCATTTGAAGCATTTCTGGAGTCAAAAGATTTGGCGGAACGCATTTTAACGCTTGGAAGTATTTCCTGGAATGTTTTATAGTTCGATGCTGTTTGAGAAAAAAAATGTATTAATATTTCCAAAAAATTCCTTGAACAAATGTCAAATACACATGCTTTCATACCGCTTGTGTCTAAACGTTTGGTTATCGGGACAAGAAGGCTTAAAACTGTATATTTCTATTTTGAAAAAGTGTGATACAAAGGGTAGTGCGGAATTGGTTACTAGTGCAAAGTATTGACACTATACTAAATATTATTATTTATATATGTGGTGATAAAACATAATTATCTTTTTGGATTTCATATTTAAGGGCCGATGCGAAGACTGCATAAATATAGTTAGTCGTTGTGTCGCATTAATCCAACAATTTTCCCAAATGCGAGCCCACTTACCATGTCCAAAACAAATTTGATGTGGGCAACACATGAATTTCCTTATATAATGCATTGCATTTACTACTTTTACAGTTTAAAATAATGTTATTCTTAGAGTAGATATTTATATTCTTTCAAATATATCGAATTTCCTTGAATTAGTCGTCATTTTCATTGATTTAAAGTCATTTTTATCCATTTGCCGAGATTTTCGTTAATTTGCCAAAATTTAAAAAAGTCGCCAAGTTGGCGGCATTCTGCTAAATTCGTCGCAAAAATCTCGCCAAGCGTTATGGACGGAGAAATAAGTTATTCTTAGAGCGGATAAATGCCTCTTGGCGTTCAAATACAAAAGTATTACGCAAAGTAGATTTTCTCGTGAATGGAACGAGTTAGATCCAAGAGAATGATGTCATCAAATTTATCGCATGATATTACATATGAAAAGTGAACATGTTTCTTAACAGTTAATATTTTTTTTTAATTTATGGGACTTTATGATAAATTTATTTGAAAAATGTAGAATATCTTGAGAACGGTTCATGCTAGCGTTCTAAAATTTATGTCAATCGTTTTCTAAGGAAAAATTACATAATAAATGTCTATTTGAGTAACTTTATTAAAGGTTTTGATTTTCTAATGATTTTTTCAATATTTCACTCGAAAATTTAGGGGCGTTCTGAACATTCGATTGCGTTTAAAAACTATAGGCTTCCATTATACACGGATTGTGATTTTTGTAACAAATTTCATTCGAATCGCTCCATTCGTTCGTGAGATATCGTCTCCACAAACTCACTGACACACACACACACACACACACACACACACACCACCTCAAAAATGTTTGATTCGTAATCAGGGGTGCTTGAAACGTGCTCTCCCGTCGAAAACTCGAATTCGAATTTTCGACCCCGTCACAATACTTTCCTTATACATTATGTATATTAGGAAATTAATAATATTATTTATATGTAAGTCAAAAAATTCTGCAGAACGCATTTTTGCAATTAGAAGTACTTGCTGGAATGTATTATAGTCCGATGCTGTTTGAAAATAAAACATATATTAATATTTCCCAAAATTCCTTGAACAAATGTCAAATACATATACTTCCAAACTTCTTAGGTCTAAGCTTTTGGTTGCAGAGACAAAAAAGGGTTTATATTCTAGACTTGTAATTCGAAGATATGTGATATAGAGGGGAGTGCCCTGTCGGTTAATTGTGTAAAGTATTAACATAATATTAAATAATATTATTTATATTTTTAAACAACTGCATGTTTAATCGAAGGTATGCAGAGGAGAACTTTCTAAATGCATTCTATTACTCAAGCAAAACTTTGAACTCACAATTTCCATCGCATAGCAACTACATATTTCATTCATCTATGAAACAGGAGGATAAATAAAAGTTAGATTAGACATTTTATATATGTAACATCTTGTAAGTTTACTTTTCTATGAGATTTTCAATTACAGACCAGATGAAATAAGAAATAAACAAAGTACAGTTTTATGAAGAAAATATGTTTTCGTACTGACTGTATGTCACTATTTCTAACTTTAAATGTTACCTAATATCAAACATAATGTCACTAAATGTCACTTAGTATCTAAATGCCACTTAATATCTAAATGTCAATTGATCTCATTATTAAACTTAAATGTCACTATATGTTAAAATGCTCTCAATTATTTTTTCTAAAATAATATTTAAATAATTCATGTGATAAACAAAAGTATCTTAAGCGTCCTCTAAAATGCATATTTTTGAATTTTGGTGGCAAAAAATATAAATATCCACCATCCTCTATAAAAAATATTTTTGAGTTTACCCTGTTCCAAAATGTATTAAATTCAGCTAATTGCAATAACTTGTTTCATTCAATTAAAACCTATTAGATTACATTTAGCGAATTAGATTATATTTGACTTAACTGAAATGTATTTCATTTTGCCGTAATATAATTTCGGCTTTATTTCCGGAAGGAAACTGAGAATGTACGAACATCTGTAGTAGAATTTGAAATTGGTACAATGTTGCACCATGATTGTATATCTTGGCATTATATTGGAATTATTTCCAATGAAATCCCAATATAGGGCAATTATTGGGGTTACATTGTGTGGCAACTATTTAAAAATATTATAAAGCTTAAAGTTAAAATTATAATTAACATACTACTACGTTGTGTTCGCAATAACCCTCCAATTATTTGTCCCCTTATAATCGCAATAACCCTCCAATATGTCTGTGTGAAAGTATGTGTGTGTGTGTGTGTGTATGTGTGTGTCAGTGAGCCTGTGGAGACGATAACTGACGAACGAATAGACCGATTCGAACGAAATTTGGTACAAAAATCACAATTCATAAACACTGGAAGTTTATTGTTTTTATACGCAATCGACTGTTCAGAACTCCCAACATTTTCCACAGAAATTTTAAAAAAATCGTCAAAAAATCACGCAAATAGACATTCGTTATGTAATTTTTCATTAGACAACGATTGACATAAATTTTACAACGCTAACATAAACCGTTCTCGAGATATTGCCCATTTTGGGAAAAATTATCAAAAAGCCATATAAAATAAAAATAAAAATATTTCCTATTGAGAAACATGTTCACATTTCATATGTAATACCATGCGATAAATTGGGTGACATCATTCTCTTGGACCTAGCTCGTTTCATTCATGAGAAAATATACATTGAGTAATACTTTTGCATTTGATCGCCAATAGTCATTTATCTGCTATAAGAATAACTTATTTCTTCGTTCCTATCGCTTGGCGAGATTTTGGCGACGATTTTGGCGGAATGTCGCCAACTTGGCGACTTTTTGAAATGTTGCCAAATTAATGAAAATCTCGCCAAATGGATAAAATTGACGCTAAATTAATGAAAATAACTACTAATTGTCGAAAATTCAATATCTTGGAAAGAATATAAGTATCTAGTATAAGAAAAACCTATTTTTTTACTGTAAAAGTAGTAAATTCATTACATTACATAAGGAAAGGCATGCGTTGCCCACATCAAAATTTTTAATTAATATAATCTTAAATTGATTACTCCATTTAAACTTTAACAATAAAACATTTATTAACAACATAAACACTTATTAATTCATTACACAATTAATTATTAGTTCTGGCTGGGGAACATGTGAGACCGCCTAACTGACCTAATATATTTGTTTAGACATAGATGTCTTTTTGAGGAACACATACCTTCAAGTCTGTCTTGGGCTTTGATCATAATGCCAGCATCCGTAATTAGTACTGGCCATAACTCGTGGTGTTTGGCTCCGTCTCGTACTTGGTTGCACTCACACATTACTAGATCTAGACTTTATTTTGGAACATTTACGGAACACTCTGCATCTCTAGTATTGTCGTTTTCTCATAATGTCGCACAGCTATCACTCCTGCATCTCTGCACAAGTCGTTATTAAATCATCTTCTCGAAGTTATCTGAGCAAGTGTTTTCAAGTTTTTCTTAGGTCAGAGATTGTGGTTCCCTTTGTCTCGGGGGTGTAACTCCCCCCTCTTTGCTTCCATTTGCAGCATAGAGAGTGACGCAACAATCCCATTTTTTCATTAGTTACTCATTATACAATGGAGCTATTCCACATCCTCGTAAGGACCCGCTCGGCCCCCTCTGTCTTGACACTCCTGGTTTTATGATTTTGTAACCTTTAGGTTCACATATCGTAAAACTCGGGGCCATCCAGACTGGCAGTATTGTTTGCCGTTTCGGACATAATAAATAAAAGGCATAAAACTGTCTCACCAAAGTGTGAGATCAATTTCTGGTCTCACACATTGGCCTCAAATATTGGATAGTATTTTCATTTCAAAATTAAGAAAATATTGGTGTTACATAGGAAATATTATCATAATTCGGTCCCGATATTTTAAACCAATAATGGTCCATATTGTATTGCTACTAGAGGATTTAATTTTTCTAATTTATGAGCAGCTTAATTCAAAGAATTTTGCGTAAATATTTTTATTTTAATGAGTGTAAATATGTCATCATATGTAATATATGTACACTATTTTGCAAAAAAAAATCCGAAGCACCATGACGAAAGTGACTGTTTTTATTGAAATTAAATATGCGTACAGATAGCTCATACACATGTAATGGAATGAATCAAGGGCGTAGGAGCACCCATCAATGGTTAGAAATTGCACATTCAATTTTCGAATCAGTAATTGGTGAAACCCCCTTGGCGCAATGCATCTTTGTATACGTCTAGGTATTCGGTTTGTATACGTTTAGGTATTCTGCCAGGCATTCCTCAATTGTTGGTCCAGATCTGTTACATTTCGGGGTGCCTGAATATGGCGGCCAAGCATGTCCTATACATACTCGATTGGCGAAAGGTCTGGTGATCTTACTGGCTAAGAAATAGCATCAATAGCATGGAGACAATCCACAGATGTGCGAGCCGTATTTTGCGTGGCATTATCTTGTTGTAAAATAGCTCCAGAATAGCGTGCCATGAAGGGCAACGCAAACGACCGCAGGATTTCAACAACATATCGTTGAGTTGTTAAAGTTGTACGCAGGATGGCTGTGTGCCTGCGTAAAACAAAGGCTGCTTGAGACCGCTGACCCTGGCGTCATCACACACGTACTCGATGGTCATATGTTGAAAGACTGAAGCATGATTCATAACTGAACACTATGCGATGCCAGTCTCTGGCAGCCAAAATGCTCGACTACGGCACCACTCCAAACGACTCTGTCGATATAGTGGAGTTATGGGCAGACATCTTAAAGGCTGCAGTGAGGGTAACCACACCTCAGCCAAGCACCATGGTACCACGGGTGGTATGGAAGAGTCTGTATCACGTTGGATGACAGACAATGATGCTGTTGGGCTAGTTCGGGCCAGTCGCACAATCATCTGATCTTGCCTCGCTATCGTGCACGTTGACTTTCCAGAACCTGCATTCCTCTGATAATTTCCTTACACAAACAATTGCTACTAGCTCTTTTGCACAGCAGTATGCTTTCGGTGCAGGTGTCGGCCTATTGTTCGTTTTGACCAGGCAGCTCCACGCATCCCGACTATACGACCACGTTTGAACTCGTCTAATTACTTATAAAGTCTTCGGCAACGTCGTAACGATATTATTGGTTGTGGTTTCACGGAACTGGAACTCTGATAACGAGCAAATGTAAGCCGTCCACATTTTAACCTGTTTTATAGGATGCTAGTTGTGCAGTAGAAATGCGCGCTATGATCGAAGTTAACACTCTTTGGCCTTGCAAATGTAATCATTTGCATACTCAGTATAAAGGAATTTGCATGCAAAATTTCGAGATGATCGGATTATTTTTATAGGGTGCTCAGATTTTTTTTCTTCGAAAATAGTGTATATAATATTACATACAAGTTTAAAACGTAAAAAACGTTAAAATCTTGTAAATTTGAGATAATTCTAAATTCAAACACACCATTTATAAAATATATATATATATATATATATATATATATATATATATTGTAAAAAAAGCTCTTTATCTTGTCTTCAGAATATTCTGATATACTAATAAAACAAAATTAAAATTAAATTTTAAATAAAATAGCTCTTCTTTTATTTGAGTAACTTACGAATAACATAATGTAAATTTAAAATTTACAATTTCATGTACAAATACTGAAATCAAATCAAAGTGAACATTATACGCAAATTTTCTCATATTTATTAGTTCTAGCTCAAAATTTTTTTGAGTTATATCAATTTAAACCATGGACATTTTGGATGAGATTAATTTATACGAAAATAAAGTTTAAATGCTCTGTTTTACACTGTAAGTGTAAAATCCCAGTTTTTCTTATATTTAAACTATTGGTAAAATACTTTTTAACTTTTTAATTAATGGATTTACATAAAATTTACGTTATTCGATTATACCCTATTTAAACCTTTACATATATATACACTGAAGAGCCAAATCATAATGACCACCCCTAACGTGTGCAAATGGGCTTACCTGGATGACGCGAAGGTCACTTGAGAAGACGGGAATGGTATTTAACGGCTGCCGGTGGTTCTGAGGCATAATTCTATAGCTTCCGTGTGTGTGTGATGGGTAAGGCTGTAAATTTAAGCGAGTTCAATCGAGTGAAGACAATGATGGCCCGACGGCTCGGAACAAGTATTTCCGAAACTGCACGGCTCATCGGATGTTCGCGAGCTGTCGTAGTTAGGGCCTATGCAAAGTGGATGAATGACGGCGAAACTAGTAGTAGAAGGCAAGGCATTGGACGTCCACGCATCATCAACAAAACCGGACTTCGGAGGTTGTTCTGCTTGACGAAGCAATATGAGCGACAGCTAGTGGCTCAACTGATAGCCAGTTACAATACATGTCCCAGTAAGAGTGTTTCGGATCACACAGTTCAGCGGACTCTGGTGGATACGGGTCTCCGTTGCGGACGCCCTCCTCGTGCGCTTCTGTTAACCAAGCGTCATCGCCATTCACGCCTCCAGTGGACCCGGGAACATTGTGACTGGAGCATGGAATAATGAACAATGGAACAGGGTTGCCTGTTTGGAGGAATCACGATATCTGGTTCATCCCGTCGATGGTCCGTCAGAGTACACCGTCTTCCAGGTGCACAGTTCCTCGACACATGTACCGCGGGCCATAACTAATCCGGAGTTTTTGGTATTATGGTTTGGGGGACGTTTTCATAGGCGTCTCTGGGACCGTCGACTGTGATGGAACACACTATGGAAACTGTGGACATTCTCAACATCATTTCTGACCAGTTGCATTCTTACATGGCATCAGTTTTTCCCTACGGGAATGGAGTCTTGCAGAAGGACAACACTCCCTGTCACAAGACCGGAATTGTGCTACAAAGGTTCGAGGAACATGCCGATGAATTTCAGTTGATGTCCTGGCAGCCTAACTTGCCGGACCTTAATCCCATATAGCACATTTAGGATGTCATGGAATGGCAGCTCAGAGTTGAAACACCACTGCCTCAGAATATCCGGCAATTGCGGGACCGCTACTTGCACATCTGGTTCATATCTTTTGAATCTTACTCCAAAGATCAAAAATTGACCGAATATGTGTACATGAAGACTGGCACATACCTCTGTATTTCGACTCAGCATAAATGTCACCTGTTCAGATACATTTCTGACATTAGACGCCATACTTCCCTACATCTCTTTGTTGAAAAGTTAATTTTGCGAGAAGTATATGAACCATTAACACTTATAAAAATCGTTCATCATAAAAACAATATAATACACAATAAAATAGAAAACTGTTAATTATGCATTGGAATTTTCTTTTACGAACGAATCATTTACATTAAGATAGCGTTCACGCACTCGTACATGCACACACACACACACACACATATATATATATATATATATATATATAATGCTGTAATATTCTCAAAGTAAAATTAAGAACCTTCACCTGCACAAATCTGTAACACGATACAGCGTGCACAGAAATTCACCAGAAACAAATATTCTACTGTCTACTCAAGGCATCTGAAGTACTTCTTAAGTCAAAAAATTCTAAGGAGCGCTTTTTTACCCTTTAAAATATTTCTTGGAAAGTGTTTTTGGTTCAATGCCATTTGAGAAAGAAATATATTAAAAACATTTTCAAAATTCTTCGAACAGATGTCAAACACATACTTCCATACTTTTGTATTTCTTGCATCAAAATGCTTGATTTTTGGAAAGAAAAGTGTTTAAACTTTCAAATATTTTCTGAGAGTTACAAAAAAAGAAGCGAGTCAAAATCGATAATGCTACTGATACGTCTGTTCTATTACAATGACTGATGTAGAATTTACGTAGATGAAACGTATATATACATATATATATATAAATATATATATATATATATATATATATAAATATATATATATATATATATATATATAAATATATATATATATATATATATAAATATATATATATATATATATATATATATATATATATATATATATATATATATATATATATATATATATATATATATATATAAATATATATATATATATATATATATATATATATATATATATATATATATATATATATATATATATATATATATATATATATATATATATATTAGAACAATATAATAATACTAACCAATTCCAAGTAACCATGACATATTACAATCACCAAAGCAGTCAAACCAAGGTCACAATGACGATAATAGAGATGAAACAGCACCTTCCCAATTTCGAAGATTAACCAGAATTAAATTCCTCTTGAGCAAATGATAATACATTTTATACATTCTGAGTACAGACACATTAAAGTTGAAGCCAGATATTTGGAGGGAATTATCAATAACACTTTTTTGTAAAATTGCACATTTTTGCAGAAAATTGTTATTGAGATTACAAATTAAATTTGTCCATGGCTTTTGTTAATTTTCGCTTCTGGTCATTTTATTAAAGCATATTTTACCTACCTACAATTCTACACATTAACCTGCATAGGTCATTATTATTTTCGTATCACATATAATGCCATAAACATATACCTTATTTATTGTACTGTTTTTTTTTCAAGCGAGATATATTTAGAATTATATGCATATTTGAATTTCGACACATATGCAAGCTTATTTAAAAATTGAGTAAAAACCAAATATCCAAAAATAATACATATTCATTTTTATTAACTGAACGATATTTGTGTATATAGCTTAAACTCGTTTAAAAAATATTTTTTCGATAAACAAGATCAAATAATTTTTCTGAAACAAAGTATTTATATCATGGATGGCCGTAACAGAACGCAATGACTACGTTCCGCTAAAAGAAAATATCGGGAAAATGCTCGATAACAACTCTATCTTTGTCATATTAGAAGAAAAAGAATATAAACTAGGTTTTATCTTCAAGGAAAAAACATTGTATTTGAACAGATCTAAATGAAAAGAAAATGAGCATTTAGAGGAACAAGTCAAATGAAGAGCTCCATCGGAAGAATGATTTGCAAGCAGACATACCATTTATCATTCTCACAGTCAGTATACTTAGATAACACATTGATTTATGGTTACCAGATTTATCCGTCTTATACATAAATCTAACCTAATATGGCCTGTTTGCTTAAAAAACATCTAAGAAAGATGACACGTTTAATATTTTCAGGCTGTACTGAATGTTTTTCGCCTTTGAAGAGGCATGTAATATGTACTTTATCATATTGCGCAAGATATTTCCCAACTTTCAGCAGGTGGTCGTCCACTTTACGTTTTCAAGAGATATGTCAAATTTTCTATCTCATACATTCATACCCGATAGTATTTTATGTTCTTTTTATGACACCCAGAATGTAGATAGAAAGGTAATTTTCATTTCCAAGTTCTTTGGAGAGTTATATCGAGTGTTTTGAAACATATATGTATGCAGCATACGTGCACTCTTATCTATTTACTGTGTTTTGGTTCTCCAACTATATTTTTGGTGGTCCACTTATTTGAGCATTTTGCCTTGAAGACTTATATTTTAATTGGCCCAAAGATCCATAGTTGTACAAAGTCATTTTCTGTGGTAATAAGAGACTGCATGATATAAACCTGTGGCATAATCATAAAATATTTTTACATTCACTTTCCAAAAAAAACTGCAAATGGACTATGGAGTTTTATTTTTTTATTTGAGATAAATATTAATAACCAGTTGTCGAAAAATGTGGTCTATCAGACTGTAGTATTCTACTATACTATGTTAGTTTTGAACAATTATCCTGATCATAATTTGTTACAAGTGATGACTGGGCTGTCAAGTATTCACCAATGTGACACCCTGTCTCCGTAAACACATACATTATCATAATATATGCCCGCCATATTTATTGGACTAATTGGCTGTAGAATATTTATAATTAAAATTATATGTACATTTTAAAATACATAAAGACATATCATTAAACATTTTTCATTGGGAAAAAACCCAAATACCCAAATATAACCCCATTTCATATACCTCGACTGAATGATCTTTCTGTTTTCGGCGTAAACTAATTTTTAAAAAATGGCTTTGTGTTTTGATAAACAAAACAAAATAACGCTCTAAAGCAAAGTATTTAGTTCATGTATGACTGTAATAGAACTCAATCACCATGTTTCGTTAAAAGAAAATATTTTAAAAATGCTCAATAACAGCTCTATATTTAGCGCATTAGGTAAAAGCTCATTAATAAAAGCGCATTAGGTTAATTAATAAAAGCGCATTAGGTTTTGTCTTCATAGAAAGTAAACATTTTATTTGTACAAATCAAAATAAAATGAATATATGTCCTTAAAAAACAAGGGATGTAAAGGCCTCCATTGAAACAAATATATGTAAGCAAACATGTAATTTATCATTCTCCCATTCTGGATAGTATATCATATTAATTTATGCTTATATATACTATACATTACACACCATACTGATTTATGCTTATATGCACCATACATTATGCATCATATTGACACATGACTCAATAAGTCTCCGGTCTGCCACATATATGGCAACACCGTTGACAGACCCATGTGATTTTTGGAGAGTACCAACCTTCAAGCGACACATGTCAAAATTTCATGACATTCTGAATTAGTTTATAGGTTACAGTGGTTTTAGTGACCCCAGTTTTGTAATTTTCAAAACAATGGATAAAAAAGAATTTCGTGTGTTGATTAAACATTGTTTTTTGATGGGGAAAAATACTGTTGAAGCCAAACAGTGGCTTGATAAGCATTATGGAGGCTCTGCACCAGGGAAATCAACTATTATTGACTGATATGCTGAATTTAAACGCGGTCGTACCAACACCGATGATGCTGAACGCTCTGGTCGTTCAAAATCGGCAGTTGTTCCGGAAAACATAAAAAAGTCCTCAAAATAATTTTGAAAGACCGTAAAGTGAAGTTGCGTGAGATAGCTGACACCTTAAAGATATCAGAAGGTAGTGTGTTTACAATTTTACACGAAAATTTGAGCATGCGTAAGTTGCTTTCGAAGTGGGTGCCGCGTTTGCTCACTCCGGAGCAAAAACAACAAGACATGATCCGTGTCACAAGTCGATGAAAACGATGGTTAAATTATATGAATTATGCTTCGAATTGCTTCCTCACCCACCGTATTCTCCAGATCTGGTACCCAGCGACTACTGGCTTTTTGCAGACTTAAAAAAAGTGCTCCAGGGAAAGAAATTTAGCTCAAATGAAGAAGTGATTGCCGAAACTGGAGTATATTTTGAGAGCAAAGACAAATCGTTCTATAAAACAGACATCGAAATGTTCGAGGAGCGTTGGAATGAATGTATCACTCTTGATGGAGAGTATGTTGATGAATAAAGTCGAATTTCTAAAAAAATTGTTTTTCTTAGTTAGACCGGAGACTTATTGAGTGATGTAGTATGGTTATGAGATTTGTCTGTCATGTACTATAACCTAATTTAGCATGTTTACTTGACAAATGAAAAAATGTAGCTGGCACATTTAGCGCCACTGCCTTAAAGATATATATTCTGATTGTACCGTTATTCAACGAGAGGATCCGTTGAGTTGCATAACTTTATTGTTTGTAGAAATCCTTTCCTGCATCACGTAAACTTGTGATCTAATTAATCATAAACCGTTTCTACCTTCACTTTCCATGAAATTGCAAATAAGCTAGGTGATTATATTTGCCATGAAAATCACTAAAGTTCATTATGACAGGCTGTCAAAACTGTCCGTTGGTCACGCTATACTTATTGCCCGTCTTTTACATTGTTTTATTTCAGTCGGTTTCTTTGTTTGAGTCGAATCTTCAAATCAAATTTGGAACCACTTCTAAGCCAAAATTCCTGAAATTTTGCACATACACGTATTTCCAATGATATTATAATACTATTTCATAAATTTTAAGTTGATTTCACGGGTCCATTTCGACAGCCCCGCCCATCTCGAGTTTAAAGTTCAAATTAGGCTCAATCGTTAGTGCATCGTTAGTGCACGTTAGTGCACGTATGCATTTCGTTAGTGCACAGTCCCCCCTTCAGGTGCTGCGAAAATAAAAATAACATGGGCGGGGCTGGGAAAATGGCCTCCCCACCCACCCACCTCGAATTATAAGTTCAGATTAGGCTCAATCGTTAGTGCATCGTTAGTGCCCGTTAGTGCACGTATGCATTTCGTTAGTGCACAGTCCCCCCTTCAGGTGCTGCGAAAATAAAAATAACATGGGCGGGGCTGGGGAAATGGCCTCCCCACCCACCAACCTCGAATTATAAGTTCAGATTAGGCTTAATCGTTAGTGCATCGTTAGTGCACGTTAGTGCACGTATGCATTTCGTTAGTGCACAGTCCCCCCTTCAGGTGCTGCGAAAATAAAAATAACATGGGCGGGGCTGGGGAAATGGCCTCCCCACCCACCAACCTCGAATTATAAGTTCAGATTAGGCTTAATCGTTAGTGCATCGTTAGTGCACGTTAGTGCACGTATGCATTTCGTTAGTGCACAGTCCCCCCTTCAGGTGCTGCGAAAATAAAGATAACATGGGCGGGGCTGGGGAAATGGCCTCCCCACCCACCCACCTCGAATTATAAGTTCAGATTAGGCTCAATCGTTAGTGTACGTATGCATTTCGTTAGTGCACCCCCCCCCCCCTCAAGTAATACAAAAATGAAAATATATGAAAATTGTAAGGAGGAAGCACAGTGCTGTACAGGAGATAGAGACAATCTCCATTATACCCCCACGTTAGCAAACAAATTGTTAGATTTTTGCCGTCTTTTACCAATATGGGTGCCGTGATGAATAATATTTTCAATTATGACCAAGCAACCGAATCAAGTTGTTCATCAGAAAGCATGTTCAACGACTTGAAAAATCGTGTCTTTCATCACGTGAATTTGCCAATACATGTTGATAAATTTATTCCTGAACTTATAGATTCCATTCTTGGAGCTATAAACTTGATTGGTGCTAAAGAAACATACAGAAACGACAAAACAGGCGATGACAAAGATGAATTGTTGATTATTTTTATACTGAGGAAGGAACATAAAAACAGAAATAATTGTCTTTCATCAATAGAACAGGAATGCGATAGCAGCCATCATATTTTTCCAGACCCTAAGAGGCATGAGCATAGCAGTCCCCCGCATCCAACGGAACAAGAAGAAATTAAGAAAAACTATTCTTTTAGAGAATTGGCGCGGTTTAGCTACAGCAAAGAAACGGAAGCGCAGAAACTACTTAGACTCGGAACCATCTATATTAACATGTAGCAGAAGCAGTAAAGCTAAAAACAAAGTTCTTGGCATTCTCAAAAATGCCAATTAGTTAGGTTTGAAGTCGATTAATATTGATGGAAAGCATCACACGTTCAGCAATACCTGTGCATTTGATTCCATTATTCAAATATTATTCGCAGCCTATGCAGATAGTGAAAAATATTCGGAGTTTGTAGATAACTATACAAAAGAATTACTTGTTGAATTAATTCGTAGTGGGGTGCGTGATTGTATCACAGTTCAAACATATAGAAAACGGGCTGCTATCTTATTTAACCATTTTAAAGGAGAACCATTTAAAAAAAATGCGGATCTCATTTATGTAAACGCAGCCATAACTGCAAAATATTTATTAAGGAAATTATTTAAATATTTTTAAAGTGCTACCGAAATAGTGGAATGTTTTAATTTGTTTGTTTGAGACCCAGACCGTCCGACCTACCAGAAAGCTGTAAGGTAACCGGCCGGGAAGTACCACCCAATTTAGACCGGAACCCAGTGGGGGAGGCATCCACAGGGACCGTACCCTCTTTCCCCTACCACCAACCTCTCGAAAGGACTTTTGGACCCACATGTTTAACGTGATCGTACTCCGCATGAACACGGCGGCAGTTGTGGCAGCGTGCAAATCCAGCGCACAAACC
The DNA here is from genome assembly GCA_951213105.1 of Amaurobius ferox. Taxonomy (NCBI): domain Eukaryota; kingdom Metazoa; phylum Arthropoda; class Arachnida; order Araneae; family Amaurobiidae; genus Amaurobius; species Amaurobius ferox. The sequence continues at coordinate 35,643,106 of OX578154.1, forward strand.
ACCGGGGTACCCCGCCCGAAATGTGCCAACAGCACGCGGTGTTCCCAAGTGGTCACCCACCCAAGTACTAACCGCGCCCGATGCTACTTGATTTCGATGATCTAACGAGAACCGGTGTTTTCAGCACGGTACGGCCGTTGGCTTGGAAAGTTTCAGTTGTAATGCTACCAATAACTTTGCTAAAATTGTCATTAGTTTTTCTTTAAGTAACAACAACATGGATTATTTTCAAGATGCGTTACACAGTGTGTTAAATCCAAACATAAAATGCAACATCTGTGGAGGAATTACTAAAATACAGTATAATTTTAAGTCTCATATATTTTTTAGAATTGTTACGTGAACAATGACCATCCATCCCATTTCAACTTGGATATCAACATACCATTATCATCAGTCCCACATATATTGAATCTAGGTAGTAAGAAATACCAATTGAGATTAGTTTCCTGGCTCCGTCAGCAAAAACGTCCAATGCGATCGGTCATTGCTTTCGTCTGCATAACAATGTGTGGGAGAAAGTGGATGATCTCTCCAATTCCATCTAACTCGTAAGGATAAATACTGAAGTTCAAAAATGCCAAATTTTGGTATACACAGAATAAAAACGATTCATGTTTTACATATCCGAAATGATAGCATTCTTAAGTAGGCGTTTATATTCATTTCAAGAATTATATATTACATTAATTGTGTTATGATAGCCTCTCATGTTTTTGCTTTTATTTTGGAATGATATAAATTTTTTGATGGTATAAATTGCAGTTTTATATCATCATTTATAATGCTACGAATGTTTATTGTAAATTCTGGACCATTTCTTAAAGTGTATTATTTTTACTAAATTCTTTTAAATTATATTTCAGATTCTACAATTTAGTACAAAATTTCTTTTAACACGTTCAAAGGCCTAATAGTCTACAAATAATTTTTTATAAAAATTGGGAATTGTAAAGTAAATCAGACTTGGGGATGTTGGTTAATTTTGATAACGTTACAGTTACATTGTAAAAAATGAGAAACCAGTTAAGCTAAATCTTCCCCATTCCCCCCCCCCCCTATTTCCTCAGCCACGCACATGTTATTTTTGTATTAATTGGGGGGGGGGTGCACATCAGGGACGTACGTAGAATTCGAAATTTGGATAGTTAAGAAATTGGAGGTGGGCTGATGGGGCCGTTACCCCAGCAACGCACACGTTATTTTTGTATTACTTAGGGGGTGGGGGGTGCACTAACGAAATGCATACGTGCACTAACGTGCACTAACGATGCACTAACGATTGAGCCTAATCTGAACTTATAATTCGAGGTGGGTGGGTGGGGAGGCCATTTCCCCAGCCCCGCCCATGTTATTTTTATTTTCGTTGCACCTGAAGGGGGGACTGTGCACTAACGAAATGCATACGTGCACTAACGTGCACTAACGATGCACTAACGATTGAGCCTAATCTGAACTTATAATTCGAGGTGGGTGGGTGGGGAGGCCATTTCCCCAGCCCCGCCCATGTTATTTTTATTTTCGTTGCACCTGAAGGGGGGACTGTGCACTAACGAAATGCATACGTGCACTAACGTGCACTAACGATGCACTAACGATTGAGCCTAATCTGAACTTATAATTCGAGGTGGGTGGGTGGGGAGGCCATTTCCCCAGCCCCGCCCATGTTATCTTTATTTTCGCAGCACCTGAAGGGGGGACTGTGCACTAACGAAATGCATACGTGCACTAACGTGCACTAACGATGCACTAACGATTGAGCCTAATCTGAACTTATAATTCGAGGTGGGTGTGTGGGGAGGCCATTTCCCCAGCCCCGCCCATGTTATTTTTATTTTTTGTAATACCTGAAGAGGGGGCTGTGCACTAACGAAATGCTTACGTGCACTAACGTGCACTAACGATGCACTAACGATTGAGCCTAATTTGAACTTTAAACTCGAGATGGGCGGGGCTGGCGAAATGGACCTTGATTTCACCTCCGGTTTTGGCCCCTTCCCCATGAATTATGTCCGGAATGACCTCCAAATTCTCCATTGTTATAAGACAATAACAAAGAGTCCAATATTCATCCTCGCATGAATATATATATATATATATATATATATATATATATATATATTAATATACATATATATTTTAATATATATATATATTAATATATAAATATATATTAATATATATATATTTATATATATATATATATATATATATATATATTAATATATATATATTAATATATATATATTTATATATATATATATATATATATATATATATATATATATATTAATATATATTAATATATATATATATATATATATATATTAATATATATTAATATATATATATATATATATATATATATTAATATATATATATATATATTAATATATATATATATATATATATATATATATATATATATGTGAGTATATATATATATATATATATATATGTGAGTGTGTGTGTATGTGTGTGTATAGATACATATATATACATATGTATATATTTAAATATATGTAAATGCTATATGCGTAAAAATATAGTTAGTAATCTCCATTCAAATAATAATTACATTTGCAGTAATTAATGCTGCTATAGAAAAACTAAAACTTAAATATAAATACCCAGATAGGTCATTCACATAATCAAATTACTAGGATTTTCATATTTATCTACAAAATTTACTAAAAATTCAAAACTAAATGTCGTGACAAATATCCATCGTGTCTTCGGTTAACCTTTTAACAGAAAAATTTGCAGCTAAATTAGAAAATATATGTTTAAGTTATTAATAAAGCTCATTTTCAAAAAAATCTCAACCGGATCTTGTGGGATTAGTGACTTTACGTTTAACGTAAAAAAATTACTTCTGTTTTTGTATTTTAAAAACATAATCTTGTGTAACATTTTTAAAAGGTCATTATTTTTTATCTTTTTGAAAATAGTTACATTTCGGACATTTACATACATCTAGGCAACATCTTCAAATTATTTTGGTAATATAAAATACTTGAAATATTTTAAGTATAATGCTGGAAATGTATTTTGTGACGTAATAAAACGAGCACTGGTACAAAAATTTTAAAACTGACTTTTATCTAAAGTATCTACAAATGATAAAAAATTTTATATATTCTGAGTACAGACACATTAAAATTGAAGCCAGATATTTGGAGGGAATTATCATTAACAATTTTTTGTAAAATTGCACATTTTTGCGGAAAATTGTTATTGAGATTACCTATTAAATTTGTCCATGGCTTTTGCTAATTTTCGCTTCTGGGCATTTTATTAAAGCATATTTTACGTACTTACAATTCTACACATCAACCTGCGTATGTCATTATTATTTTCGTATCACATATAATGCCATAAACATATACCTTATTTATTGTACTGTTTTTTTTTCAAGCTAGATATATTTAGAATTATATGCATATTTGAATTTCGATACATATGCAAGCAAATTCAAAAATTGAGTAAAAACCAAATATCCAAAAATAATACATTTTCATTTTTATTAACTGAACGATATTTGTGTATATAGCTTAAAGTCTTTTAAAAATGTTTTTTTCGATAAACAAGATAAAATAATTTTTCTGAAACAAAGTATTTATATCATGGATGGCCGTAACGGAACGCAATGACTAAGTTCCTCTAAAAAAATATCGGGAAAATGCTCGATAACAACTCTATCTTTGTCATATTAGAAGAAAAAGAATATAAACTAGGTTTTATCTTCAAGGAAAAAAACATTGTATTTGGACAAATCTAAATGAAAAGAAAATGAGCGTTTAAAGGAACAAGTGAAATGAAGACCTCCATCGGAAGAATGATTTGCAAGCAGACATACCATTTATCATTCTCACAGTCAGTATACTCAGATAACACATTGATTTATGGTTACCAGATTTATCCGTCTTGTACATAAATCTAACTAAATTTGGCCTGTTTGCTTAAAAAATATCCAAAAAAGATGACACGTTTAATATTTTTTGGCTATACTGAATGTTTTTCGCCTTTAAAGAGGGATGTAATATTTACTTTATCATATTGCCCAAGACATTTCCTAACTTTCAGAAGGTGGTCGTCCACTTTACGTTTTCAAGAGATATGTCAAATTTTCCATCTCATACATTCATACCCGATAGTATTTTATGTTCTTTTTATGACACTCAGAATGTAGATAGAAAGATCATTTTTATTTCCAAGTTCTTTGGAGAGTTATAACGAGTGTTTTAAAACATATATGTATGCAGAATACGTGTACTCTTATCTATTTACCGTGTTTTGGTTCTCCAACTATATTTTAGGAGGTTCACTTATTTGAGCATTTTGCCTTGAAAACTTATTTTTAAATTGGCCCAAAAATCCATTGTTGTACAAAGTCATTGTCTGTGGTAATCAGAGACGGCATGATATAAACCTGTAGCATAATCATAAAATGTTTTTACATTCACATTCCAAAAAAAACTGCAAATGGACTACGCAGTTTTATTTTTTTATTCGAGATAAATATTATTAACCTGTTGTCGAAAAATGTGGTCTGTCAGACTGTAGTATTATACTATACTGTGTAAGTTTTGAACAATTATCCTGATCATAATTTGTTACGTGATTACTGTGCTGTCAGGTATTCACCAATGTTACACCCTGTATCCGTAAACACATAAATTATCATATATGCCCGCTTTATTTATTGGACTAATTGGTTGCAGAATATTTATAAATAAAATTATAATATCCACATTTTCAAATACATAAAGACATACCATTAAACATTTTTTTATTGGGAAGAAACCAAAATATCCAAATATAACCCCGTTTCATATATCTCGACTGAATCAACTTTCTCTTTTCGGCGTAAACTAATTTTTAAAAAATGATTTTGTTTTTTGATAAACAAGAGAATATAACTCTCTGAAGCAAAGAAATTAGTTCATGTATGACTGTAATAGAACTCAATCACCATGTTTCGTTAAAAGAAAATATTTGAAAAATGCTCGATAACAGCTCTATATTTAGCATTGTAGAATAATAGCACATTAGGTTTTATCTTCATAGAAGGTAAACCTTTTAGTTGTACAAATGAAAATAAAATGAAAATATGCCTTTAAAAAACAAGTGAAATAAAGGCCTCCATTGAAACAAATATTTGCAAGCACACTTGTTATTTATCATTCTCCCATTCTGGATAGTATATCACATTAATTTATGCTTATATATACTATACATTATACACCATATTGATTTATGCTTATATATACCATACATTATACACTATATTGATTTATGGTTACCAGATTTGTCTGTCATGTACTCTAACTTAATTTAGCATGTTTGCTTGACCAATGAAAAAATCTGATGTGGGCAGGCAGCACATGACTTTCCTTATATAATGCAATGAATTTACTACTTTTACAGTTAAAAAAATGTTATTCTTATAGTAGATACTTATATTCTTTCCAAGATACTGAATTTTCGTTAATTAGTCGCCAATTTCATCGATTTAGTGTTATTTTTATCCATTTGGCGAGATTTTCGTTATGTTGGCAACATTTAAAAAGTCGCCAAGTTGGCGACATTTCGCCAAGTTCGTCGGCAAAATCTCACCAAGCGCTATGGACGGAGAAATACATTATTCTTATGGCATATAAACGCCTATTGACGTTCAAATACAAATGTATTACTTAAAGTATCTTTTCTTATGAATGGAACGAGCTAGATCCACGAGAATGATGCCACCAAATTTATCGCATGATTGTACATATGAAAAGTGAACATGTTTCTCAACAGTTAATATATATTTTTTAATTTATGGGATTTATTTATATATTTATTTGAAAAATGTGCAATATCTCGAGAACGGTTCATGCCAACGTTCTAAAGTTTATTTCAATCGTTTTCTAAGGAAAAATTACATAAGACATGTCTATCTGCGTAACTTTATTAAAGGGTTTGATTTCTAGATGAATTTTTCAATATTTCACTCGAAAACTTAGGGGGGGTTCAGAACATTCGATTGCGTTTAAAAACAATAGGCTTCCAGTATTTATAGAAAGTAAATATTTTATTTGTACATGGATTGTGATTTTTGTACCAAATTTCATTCGAATCGCTCCATTCGTTCGTGAGATATCGTCTCCACAGTCTCACTGACACACAGACACACACACACACAGGCATCAGCTCAAAAATATTTGATTCGTGATAAGAGATGTTTGAAACGTGCTCTCCCGTCGAAAACTCAAATTCGAATTTTCGACCCCGTCGCAATACTTTCCTTATACATTATGTATACACGGAAAGTAAAACGAAAGCTGACACATTTATCGGCTATTATGTGTTCTTGATTTTTCTCTCCTTTGAAGAGGCTTTCAACATTTCGTTTATCATATTGCGCAGGACATGACTTCCAACTTCAGCAAACGCCCACTCTCTTCGTTTGCGCGTCAAGAGAAAAATCAAATTGTATAAAGCAAGAGTTGTCTATAATTCATGTTATCATACATTCATATTCAATATTATTTTACTTTCTTTTTATCACATTTAGCATGAGAATAAAAAAAAATTGCTTCCAAGTTCTTTTCAGGGTTTTATTGAGTGTTTAACAGAGTCTTTAAAACATTGTACTATTCTTTGCACTTCTGTTCTCCTGTTCTATTCTTGGTGGACCTCTTATCTGAGCCGACTGCCTTACAGATATATATTCTGATTGTACCGTTATACAACGAGAGAATCCATTGAGTTGCATAACATTATTGTTTGTAGAAATCCCTGCCTGCATCATGTAAATCAGTGATCTAATCATAATCCGTTTCTACCTTCACTTTCCATGAAATTGCAAATAAGCTAGGTCATAAAAATCATTAAAGTCCATTATGACTGGCTGTCAAAAATTTCCGTTGGTCACGCTCCACTTATTGCCCGTCTTTTACATTGTTTTATTTCAGTCGGTTTCTCTGTTTGAGTCGAATCTTTAAATCAAATTTTGAACCACTTCCAAGCCAAAATTTCTGAAATTTTACACATACACGTATTTCCAATGATATTATAATACTATTTCATCAGTTTTAAGTTGATTTCTCCTCCGGTTTTGAACCCTTCCCTGTGAATTATGTCCGGAATGACCCCCAAATACTCCATTGTTATAAGACAATACCAAAGAGTCCAATATACATCTTTATAAATATATATATATATATATATATATATATATATATATATATATATATGCATATATATATATTTATATATATATATATATATATATATATATATATATATATATATATATATATATATATATATATAAATATATATATATATATATATATATATATATTTATATATATATATATATATATTTATATATATATATATATATATATATATATATATATATATATATATATATATATATATATATATATATATATATATATATATATATATATATATATATATATATATTAAGAAAGAACGAAATTAATTAAGAAAGAAATTAAGAAAGAACGACAATGTATCAAAATTTCGCCGGGGGGTTATTGTGACCCCCACTTCCCGGTTAAGCCGGCTTAATGTCATGAAAACACTCCCGGAAGCGAATACACTGTCGAAAACCAAGTACACAATACTAAAACTTAATATGTAAAGTCAAAATATGAAAGATCCATACTTTCCCATGTTATATTAAACTTTTTGATCAGAAGCAAACGATTAAATAGCAGTGAGGAAAATCGATATGGAAGCGATCAAAGTTTTCTAAATGAGGCTATTGCAAAGGGGTTACCTTTTGCGTTTTCTAAGCAACATTATACGAAAATTCTACAGCATAACCGTAACGGAAAGTTACAGCTTATATTTATTTATATAAAGATACACTTGCAGTTTGAACAGGGGATATGCTGCTACCATGGACATAATATTTGAGCATTTGAAAGGTGCTTTATACCAGCACAGGTAGTGTCAGTCACAATTTTGACACTTGGATGGTGTAGTGTGTACCAGATTGGTTTGTCTTATATATTTGATTTTTAAAATAGTCATATGTGTTACAGTTTTGTTGTAATGAAACTTGAAGATACATTTTTTGTGGTATAGTCAGTATGGGTCTTTCACCTTTTCGACTTCACATATTAAGTTTTAGTATTGTGTACTTAGTTTTCGACAGTGTATCCGCTTCCGGGAGTGTCGTCATGACATTAAGCTGGCTTAACCGTGATTTGGGGGTCACAATCCCCCCCCGGCGAAATTTTGATACATTGTCGCTCTTTCTTCATTCTCTTTTGTTTTATATAAATGTACTTTGTTGAGCAGCATTGCGCCTAAAGGCATACTCTCAGTTGGTTGATTTTGAAGTGGTTGATAGATTTATTTATTTATTTGTGTATATATATATATATATATATATATATATGTATAGCTAAGCAAATGCTACGAGACAATTATCAGAAAGGTGAGGAAAAAGGACCATTTGGGGATACATAAAAGGCCTTGGGGGATGGTGACCCCTAGTTCCCGGTTAATAGTCGACTTTTACACCAATGGTAACACTCCCGGAGCCATATATTACCTCTGGTCATATTTCAGAACAACGTCAAAACAGAAGACGAACTCAAAACTAGAACATGGAACTGATAGAGATATATCCAATAATATAAAATAATCGAAATCGAAAAAAATGACCTTTTTGAAAAAACACACCTATTCCTCTTTCGTCACACCTCTTACAACACCGCTCAATAAATGATTCGCGTGAAATGAAAATTCAGTTATCTGTAACGTTGCCAATTATAACTTGAATCGAATATGTTGCCAAAATCTATTTTAAAAGCATTGTCAAATTTATTATACAGAGTATTGTAACAATGACGTAGGAATTCAAGAGGATAGAGCTGTACTACAGCCTCCTTGATAAAAACAGTATCACTTTTGATATGATCCGCAGTATAGGTATGCATACGTGCATTACGTATGAAATGATTCAGTACAATATTACGAAAAATCATGTGACTCAAATTAGAATTCCAATTTATTATATAATGTATATTGAACTTGAATTGGCGTTTTTTATCGTATATCTTCGTATACGTAGTATTTCCATTTGAAAAATGAATACTTATATCCAGATAATTTATTTCTTTTGTCGTTTTATTAGGAGTTTCCAACAAAGTTAAATTCGTAGGATGGAAAGTGAAATCAAAGTTGATATTGGTTTGTTGCTGTGCAATAAGGATGTCATCGACAAATCTAAAGTATGATAACTCATTTAATATGTGAGTACCTTTTTCTTAATGATGGAGGTAAAGATTTGCTAATAATGATGAGCATCCATCTACCATAGGTACACCTTTAATTTGTCTGAAGAAATTTATACCATTAAATAAGATATTTTCATACAATACTATATCCAATACATTTTTAAACTTTTGTAATGGCACAATTTTTTGCATTTGATATAGACTATGCAAGCCGGTAATAATATCGTAGTACCACACGACCAACCCGAAGGCTTATGGTAGCTATTTGTGTGCCCAGTATATTCAGGGTGTTTTGAAACTAATGCAACACACTTTCAGGGGAATAGAACACATTAACAAATTGAAACAAACACTTCTCATCATGGAATGCATGGTCGCAAATGAAGAAGTTACGCGCAAGAGGGCGCTTTCCATTTCTCCATATACACGTAATCTTACGCAACACATAAACAGGACAAGTATGTAACATCTAAACAAAGCTTTAATCAAGACAAAACAAATGTATGGCAGCACTGAAGGATCCCTCTTAATACAGTTGGCGGTGCAAGCGAGAAAACATTCCGTGATCGAGAACACGCCTTTTGCGTCGGTATTTATGATTCTTTTAATTTTCATTATATTCATATTTATGCTGCTTTTAGATTTAGAAATTGTATTTTTAAACCTTGTCTCGTCCAATGTCATATGAAGTTTTTTGTAACTCCGTTTCTCCTTAACTTTATTCAGTTATTTTATTTGACTTAGCATTTTAAAGCGTTTTCTTTTGATATAAATTCATTAAAACTCCATTAATTAATAAATTATACCCTTACCCATATTAGGTTTTAACTTTCCATATTACTTTTGTTATAATTTAATTTATTGCTCTCATTATTTTTTTAATTAATAGATAGTAAACGTCACTTAGTGTTTTAAGTATCTAGTGCTGCCATCTATCATTATTCTTTCTTACTTTTACTTTATTATTTTGTAGTTTATAAGTTGGGTAATCATTTTTTAAGGTTATGTTTTACTTTCTTGGTGTTTTATTGAAGCGTATTTGAAACTGTACTTATCGGTACAACTCATTTTATGTTTTATTTATGTGGATTGGATCTATGATTTACACCATTCGTAATATAATACCTAGTGTTTTGTTTAATCAAGTTCTGAATTAATTGTAACTATTATGCTAAATCGTATCTTATTATTTTGTAATACTTTCCTAACTTTCACTAGGATATAGTTTTACATGGACTTATTTGTGTATATAGACTTATCTATAAGCAAATATTTTATTTTTTGTATATATTATTCTTTTTGTATTATTGTCGTCATTATAATTATCCTTATTCTATTATGATCTGCACAACATTTACGTTTTAGCGACTGGCAAAAATATATATATATATATATACTCTAATTATTATATAAAGTGATAGCTATTATCCGGTATTTTCGATTCACGTTGTGAATTGCCTGGACCGATATCATTTTATTAACAATGTGCTATGGATAGTTTTGATTATAATAATTATCCGACTTAAATTATAATTTCAATAAACGTAAGAATAATAATTGTACTACATGCCCTTTTGCTTCAAACAATCAAATCACAAACTAAAATAACCATTTACCTTTCTGCAAGGTTTTCATTTTCATCTATAAATTATCTTGTAGCATTTGCAATTTTTCGTACATGGGATAAACTAGTAATCCAATTAATCAACGTATAAATGTTAACAGAGATCAAGCAAAAAATACATCCACAACAAAAAGTTTATCTCTACTTTTAATAAAATTGAACACTTTGCTAAACACGGCTTTGATAATATTACAATACATATTTTGGATATAAAAACTAATCTAGCTGACAGATATTTTTTTAAAACTTCTATATTAAATCAAATTGTACTGTTTTCCCATATGGTTAAAATCAATTATATCTAAATAATAATATTGTAAAAAATAACGTTGTAGGTAATAATTATTCTTTTCTTAATCACCTTGTTATGAATCCCCATTTAAAATACAGAAACCCTGTTATACACACCGTGTGATAACAGGGTGTGTATAACAGGGTAACAACCATCATGAATACGAAGCTGAGATAAAATGTTTACATCATCAATTTAATAGCACTTATCAATGGAAATTAATAAATTCATGGGTATTTGCGGTTAAGGAAAAACACTTAAATAACGTTTATGCCATTTTCTTAATAAAATCTATCCAATGAACATTTTAATCATATTTTTTATGATTTGCTCATTACTAGATCAAAGTTTGTTTAAACTTGAATCTTAATCAATCTCAAAATAACAATGGTTCTTCTATTTCTTATTGTGTAATTTCTTTTATATATTCTATTTATAATACAGTGCATTTTAAAGATTTATTCAATAAATTTAGTTATTTATTGCCTATTAAGAATTTGAATATTTCTAAGAAGTTTAATACAATAAGACTATTGGAAAGGCTATATTTAATTATAATGAGATTTATCAATCTCTCTCTTTAGATATAGATTCCAATTCTAATTGAGATAATGATTGTATTTGCAAACATAATAATTACGCTAATTATATTAATCCGCTATTGTGTCATATCGTTACAGGAGATTTAGGTATAGTTAAAGACGTTTCTTTAAGAACAGTTATGTCTTTTGGTACTATATACAGGTTACAGTCTTGTAATAACTCTTATAATGTATTAAAGTCAATAAATCTTGACTTTGATAAGTATATTTATAAATTAGGTTGTACATATGATCATATGTTAGAAACATTTAACATGTGGAAATGTACTTTGTTAAAATTCATTAAAAATTCTATTAGCAGTATTAAATTGTCTAGATCTATATATGCTATTTATAATATACATAACTGTATTATTGATTTACAAAAATATATTGTTATTTCTTATGTTGATATAGCCTCTAATATTTATGCTATTATCTGTAAAAAATTCTATATACAATTTCTCCTAGATTATTTAAAGACCAATAGTCTATTTTAACTGTATTCACACTCTATTATTAGTTTCAAACAGAAAATTATTAATATATATAGTGATTTAAATATTATTTATATATTTTTGAAATTTCCTATTTTGGGTTTATTCCTAAATTTCATTAAACCCTATTAAATTTATAAATTTAGAACTGCCACTAGTGGTCATAACTCTTATTCCACTACTGATAGCAAATTACTACTTAATATTTTAAACGTACTAAATGATAGTTTACTTTATTCAAGTAATAATTTCTTTATTGTAAATAACAGTAAAGAATTAAAGAATAAATTAACTTCTCTTGGTAAACTAATAGGTTTTCAAACTTCTGACTTTAATGTTATTTTTAATAATATTAGTATTTCTGATCTTTATGATATACTTTTAGCTCTTTATAATTATTTTATTACTAATCACCCTAATCTTAATAAATTAAAAAAAAATCCCAAAAATATCGACATTGTATTATTCATCAGTTATATTTTTCAAGGTAATAAATTATACTTACAAGTCTCTGGAGTTCCACAAGATGACCGTGTACAATATGGTAGATAAATTTATCCTTTATTATTTTGAAAATATTTTATCTTCAACTGATTGTAAAATTTACATATAGTATTTACTGACAACTATGACATAGATATAGATTTCTATTCGAATAATTTGGAATTAATTCCTAATGAAGCCTCTATTAGTAATAGTGTTAATTTTTCATATATTAATCTAATTATTGAACTATCTAATGGGATAGTTACTAATTTATATGATAAAAAATACTATTTTCATCTTAATATTAATAAAATATTACCATTTAATTCCTGTAACAATATTCGATTTTTTAAAAATGTTAAGCTGAATCAACTTTTCAGAATTTATAGATTATCAGATTAAAAATTCCATGCTTTACACATTAATAACGTAAAACATACCAGTAATTTACATAAATTTCCAGTACATTTAGTAAATGGTATCGACGTATCTACACGTTCCGAGACCTCTAGAATAAGAAAAAACTATTTTTAGCGTGACGTCTGTGTGTGTCTGTCTGTCTGTCTGTCTGTGTATCCGTCTGTGTGTGTGTGTGTGTGTGTGTGTGTGTGTGTGTGTGTGTGTGTCTGTCTGTTTGTCTGTGCAGGTTTTGTATCCACTCTAACTAAAAACTAATGGACCGAATTTCATAAAATTTGGTAGGTAAATCCCTTGTCGGCGAATCTGGTGGTGATTAGTTTTGGGTACGATTCGGAATAAAAGAACCCGGCTTTTTCTGCGAAATGGCCCGCAAAAGCTTGTATTCACTCTATCTAAAAAACTAATATATCGAATTTCACAAAATTCAGTAGATATGTCACTTGTGGAACACCCTGGTGCTGAGTAGATTTTGGTACGATTCGGAAGAAAATAACCTGCTTTTTTTTGCAAAATGACCAGCAAAAATCGCCAATATCTAAAATAAATAACTACTTATGCTCAAATATATCCATTAAATGCTTGTTTAATACGTAATATTTAATGAACAAAAGAATAAGACCTACCCCATGACACTAAGACTAGCCGTTCTCGAGATATTTTTGTTTTTCGTATTTTCTCTACGCCACTTTTGAAAATATGTCCAGTTATCAAATGAGAACGAAAATTGAATTGGAAGCGAATTAAATTTAATTAAAATAATGAGAACGTGAATATAAGTCAGCAGAAAAAGTCATGTGATGCCCACATCAGATTTTTAAGTTATGGTTACATGAGTTACAATTTATCTCTAATCTGTCATTGGAATTTCATATAATATTTGTATTATTATATAGCATTGGATAGAAACCCAAATATCTAGAACCAACCCCGTTTCCTTTACCACAACTGAATGTTCTTTGTTTTCAGCTTAAACTCATTTAATAATTTTTTTTCTCGATAAACAAATGAAAATATCTTTCTAAAACAAAGGATTTATTTCATGAATGGCAGTAATAGTACGCAATGACTATGCTCCTCTAAAAGGAAATATTGGAAAAATGATCGATAACAGCTCTATCTTTGTCATATTAGTAGAAGCGGAATACAAACTAGGTCTTATCTTCATGTAAAGAAAACATTTTATTTGTACAAATCTAAATGAAAAGAAAATGTGTCTTTTAAATATAAGTGAAACGAAGACCTAAATGAAAAAGACGATTTGCAAGCGGTCATGCTATTTATTATTTTATTCTAAATACTTACATACCATATTGGTTTATGGTTGCCAAATTTATCTACCATGTATATAAATGTAACCTAATTTGGCCTGTCTGTTTAAAAAATGTTGACATTTACTAATTTTTAGTTGGTATTAAATGTTTTTCGACTTTGTGGAACAGTGTAAAATTCAGCAAAATCAAACACACATCCATAACAGAAGGTCTTTATTTCACTTCCTTAAGACGTACAAAAGTTTAAAACAGGCCATAGCGCTTTCGAGTGTAGGTATGCTCTTCATCAGTGGCTACACATGTAGGAAGTGAAATAAAGACCTTCTGTTATGGATGTGTGTTTGAATTTGCTATTTTAACATCAGACGTGATGCCTAAATATTTAGTGTAAAATTTGCTTATCTAATGGCATGAAACTTGGGTGACCAACTTTACATAAGCAGTTGTCCCCCTTGATTATTTTTCAGGATAAATGCGGAAATTTTTGGTTTATGAATCGTCTCCAGACTCTCTCATACGTTAGTTTATGACAATTAACACGGGAGGCGAGCAGGAGTGTTTGCTTGCAAGTTTCTTATTTAAGTGTTTCTATTTGAATTCATTTTTAATTGTTAATATATATATATATACATATTTTAATTGTTAATATATATATATATATATTTTAATTGTTAATATATATATATATATATATATTTTAATTGTTAATATATATATATATATATATATATATATATACAGGGTGTATCGTAATTCATAATCAATATTTAGTAGGGAGGTAGGGAATAGGAAAAGAAGACTATTTTATATAGGAAAGCATGGGCGCAGACGTCATGTAGTAGGGCAACCTGAGCCCTGTTAAATGATGGAAAGAAAGCATAATAAGAAAGTTGGAAGAAAAAAAAATTATTTGTGCATCGTTCATACAAACTTACAAGAGCTGCTCGAAATGCCGACCATTTGCTAGAGTGCATGCCTCACAATGACGTTGCACGGACAACCGGACTTTCTGGAATATGCCCGGCATTTCCCAGATGTTTGCGGCGGCAATCGATATGTGTGCAACAATGTCTATAGCACTGGTAACAGGGGTCTCGTACACCATGTTTTTTATAGCACCCCATATAAAGAAGTCGATTGGAGATAAATTCGTTGACCGTGGTGGCCAACACACCGGTCCACCGCGACCAATAATTCATTGAGCTCCAAATTTTCTGGTTAGGTATCTACGCACATTTGCGAAATGTACTGGAGCGCCGTCATGCTGGAACCACACGTCAGACAGCTTTGCAAGTGAATAAGGGTTGTGGACACAATGCGCCCTCTACACCGTCATGCGTTCTTTCGCGGCTATGCTTTCCTAAGTGAAATAGTCTTCTTATCCTATTCTCTACCTCCTCACTAAATATAGAAGATGAATTCAGATACACTCTATATATATATATATATATATATATATATATATATATATATATATATGAATGAAAGTAGAAAAGCTTATTTGGGATATATCCTATTTTAGTCTCACTTTATCGTAATAGTATATATATATATATATATATATATATATATATATATATATATATATATATATATATATATATATATATATATATATATATATATATATATATATATATATATATATATATATAGTAGTGAGGAAAATCGATATGGAAGCGATCGAAGTTACCTGAATGAGGCTATTGCAAAGGGTTACCCTTTGCGTTTTCTAAATAACATTATACGAAAATTCTACAACATAACCGTAACGGAAAGTTACAGTTTATAATTATATAAAGGTACACTTGCAGTTTGAACAGCAGATATGATGCTAACACAGATGTAATAGTTGAACAGTTAAAAGGTGTTTTACACCAGTAGTAGTGTCAGTTCAAATTTTGATGCTTGGATCGTGACGTGTGTACGAAGTTTGCTTGTCTTTTTATATATTTAATTTTTAAATAGTCATATGTGTTACTGTTTTGTTATAATGAAACTTGAAGTTACAGTTTTTGTGGTATAGTCAGTATGGGTCTTTCACATTTTGAATTTACATTTTTTGTTTTAGTATAGTGTACTTGGTTTACGACAGTGTATTAGCTTCCGGGAGTGTCGTCATGACATCAAGCTGGCTTAACCGGGAAGTGGGGGTCACAATCCCCCCCGGCGAAATTTTGATACATTGTCGTTCATTCTTCATTCTCTTTTGTTATATATATATATATATATATATATATATATATATATATATATATATATATATATATATATATATATATATATATATATATATATATATATGCATATATATATATATATATATATATATATTTATATTTATTAAACATTACTTGTTTAATTATATTAGTTAACTAAGTCTATTAAAACTCACCTCTCTTCAGTTCATATGGAAATCATATATTCAGAAAAAATGATGAATTCCATGATTTAAACATTGGACTGATATAAAATAGGGAGTGGGAACTTTGTGTATCGGAAGAATAACAATACTATACTGCTGGCTAATGAGGAGGTTTAGGATAAAAAAATTTATGTCCTTGAGTGCCCTTCTCAGTCTTCCTATCCAAATACAGCTGAGTCTCCATGGTATCTTCTTAAAAAAAGTTTCAGTTAACTCAAACGTTCCAAAGCCTATGCATGATCAATTGCTTCTTGTAGAAAGGGAATGGAACAATCTTACAACAAAACGACTTCCAAATTCTAATTAAACTGCCGTCCAAAATCGCATTAAAGCTGTTTTGAAAGCCAAAAGAGATTACACCACACAAAAAAATCTGATGTGGACAGCACATGACTTTCCTTATATAATGCAATGAATTTACTTCTTTAACGGTGAAAAAGTGATGAAAAGATTCACGCCCAATTAACTTTCTTGCCCAATTAACTTATATTTTACACAAATCTAAATTAACAATTATCAATATTGATAGCATCCTCAATAAGCAACGCAGTCCATATCTTTAAATATTTTCATAATAAATTCACCAGTCTGCCGTCATTTTCCTTAACTTGGCGTCATTTCTGCAATTTTGATGATATTTTTGTCAATGTTGGGCCTAATATCGCCATGTTGGCAATATTTAGCAAAGCATTTCTTATATAATAGAAAGCATGCCCATCATATGCCGGAATTAAAATTTTGCAAAATATTGCATCCTATTTGACGTCATTTTTATCAATTTGGAGACATTTTTATCAATTTGATAATATTTTTCTCAATTTGGTAAGAGTTTTGTCAATTTAGCAACATTTAAAAAGTCGCTATGTTGGCGAAATGTCGTCAAATTCGTCCCCAGAATTTTGCCAAACTTTACAGAAGGAGTCTTATGCCACAGTATTATATATTTTTTCTAAAATATTGATTTTAATAAATTAATTGTCTTTTTCATTGATTTATAGTCATTGTTATCAATTTGGAGACATTTTTACCAATATGGCGATATTTTCATCAATTTGGCGACATTTCAAAAACTCGCCAAGTTGGCGATATTGCGCCAAATTCGGAAAGCATCATGATAGAAGAAATAGGTCATTCTTATAGCAGATAAACGGCTAATGGCATCCAAATACAAAACTATTACCCAAAGTATCTTCTATTACAGTAGATCCTTACTGTTTCCAAGATATTGGATTTTCATTAATTAGTCTTCTTTTTCATTGATTTAGCATCATTTTTATCAATTTGGTGACATTTTTATCAATTTGGCGACATTTTCGTCAATTTGGCAACATGTAAAAAAATTACCAATTTGGCGACATTCCACCAATATTCGACGCCAATATTTCGTCAAGAGGTTAGTCTTATGGTAGATAAACGATTGATGGTATCAAATTACAAAGCAATTACCTAACGTGTCTTCTCTTTAGAATGGTACTAGCTAGATCTACGTGAATGTTAATAATAAATGTATCACTTAATATTACATATGAAAAGTGAACATATTTCACAATAGTTATTATTGGTTTTTAATTGTATGTGATTTTTTGAAAAATTTATTTGATAAATGTGCAATATCTCGAGAACGGTTCATGCTAGCGTTAAAAAGTGAATGCCAATCGTTTTCTAATGAAAAATGGCATAATAAATGATTATTTACGTACCGTTATTAAATGTTTTAATTTGTTGATGATTTTTTTTAAATTTCAGTTCAAAATTTAGAATGGTTCTGAACATTCGATTGTGTGTAAAAACGAGAGGCTTCCAGTATTCACTGATAGTGATTTTTGTACCAAATTTTGTTCGGATCGCGTTTTTCGTTCGTGAGATTTCGTTGCCACATACACACATACAGACAGCCGTGTTCATGCGGAGTATGAACACGTTAAACATGTGGGTCCGAAAGTCCTTCCGAGAGGTTGGTGGTAGGGGAAGGATGGTACGGTCCCTGTGGATGTCTCCCCCACTGGGTTCCGGTCTAAATTGGGTGGCACTTCCCGACCGTCCAAACGGTTACCTTACACCTTTCTGGTAGGTCGGCCGGTCTGGGTTTCAACAACAACAACACATACAGACAGACATCACATCAAAAACGTCTGATATGTATTCAGGGATGCTTGAAACTTGCTGTTCCGTCGAAAACTTGAATTCAAATTTTCCACCCCATCACAATACTTTCTTTATACATTATACTATGTATATAAGGAAAGTAATAAAGACGTAATTATTTTTATATCTTTAGGTCACAGATTGATATTTTAATTTCATATCAAATTCTTACCAATATTTTACTTATTATTTCGCGAACAAATATGTAAATTTTCTTTTTAAAATTAGTGTTTTGAATTTATTAGTTATTTTAATTAGTGTATTTAGATATTTTTAACCGATTTAAATTTCAGATAACACCAAGCAAAACAGAAAATAAACTGACGGATTAACACTTCCCTAATGTGCCATCTTAATTTCACGGCCACTCACGAAGTTCTAAGATAACTTATACGTTTAAATGCCACAGAAAGTTAGTAAGGATATCAGATGTGCATCATCCTTCGCCCTTTTCGGATTCTCTTATACAATGTTGATTTATAGTTACCTACCTGATTTATCTATGACGCACACAAAGCTGACCCAATTTGGCTCTCTTTTCTTGAAAAATGTGATAAGTAAGATGAAACTTTTCGTTGTCTCATATTGTCATAGATTTGTTTTCACCTTGAAAGCTGACATGTATTTTTCTTTTTCTCAAGGGGTTTTCTCAAAGAAATTTTATTTTCCCTTCAATATATGGTAATGCATCGGGATTCTGTTGGAATGAGGTTGAAAATTAGAATTCAAGTTTTCGAAAGATTTAAGCGCTTGTCACACTCTAAAATACAAAAATCTGATGTGGGCAGCACATGACTTTCTCTGCAGACGCAAATTCATTCTTTCTATATTTCTTTAAGAACTCATTAAATTGAGTTTAATTGTACAAAATAACACAACATTTCTATTTTTAAATCAATTTCTGATTTTATTTGGTAATTGGACATTTTTCCATAACAAAAATGCAAAAAATCTCAAATATTTTGAGAACGGTTAGTCCTAGAGTAATAGTGTTGTTTTTATTCTTTCCCTCGTCAAAAATTGCGTATAAAGCAAGCATTTAATTGATACATTTGAACATACGTAGTCTTTTTTTTTTTTAGATATTGGCGATTTTTGAGGACCATTTCGTTAAAAAGGGCAGGGTGTTCTTTCCTGAATCGTACTAACATCTAATCAGCACCAGAGTGTTCCACAAATAATTTATCTACCAAATTTTGTGAAATTTGGTCAATTAGTATTTCAGCTAGAGTGGATATATGAGATTTTTGCAGGCCATTTCGCAAAAAAAAGGCGGGTTCTTTTTTCCGAATTGTACCAAAAACTAATCAGCACCAGTGTCACGCCTAAGAGTCTTACCTACCAAATGTTATGAAATTCGGTCTATTAGTTTTTGAGTTAGAGTGGATACATACATTGCACAGACACACAGACAGACACATGAAAATACAGACACACAGACATACACACACACAGTCGTCACGCCAAAAATGGTTTTTTCGTATTCTAGAGGTCTCGAAACTTGTAAATCCGTCGAAATCTCCCGTTGCAATTTCCGACATGATTCCAATACTTTCCCTATACATTATCATGTATTTCAGGGAAAGTAAAAATAATCATTTATTCAGCGTAGCTTATGCGTATGTGTGCCACTGTATGTCTGCATGCGTTAGCAAGTTAGCAATGTACATTCCGTCCAAAAAATAAGCACGAAAGTGAAAATCAGACACAAATCAGAAACGACCGCAATAATTTATTCCAAATTATACAGCAACATAGAATAGGACTCTGCCTATTATTTGCATACAAAATAAAATAAGAAAATCTATCATGCATAAAGCATTGAATATGGAAATCTTTCCATCTCTAATTTGATTTAAACATCTCTAAAATGCGATACATTCAGAGGTAATGTTTTTAAAATTAGTACAATACTGCAATAATTAATTATATTTGAAAATTTAAAACTGCATCGAAAAAAACGAACTCGATTAAAATGAAGTCATCGAAATAAAAATCGCCTGGCTCTCTGTTGCTGTTGTTGAGACCCAGACCGTCCGACCTACCAGAAAGCCTGGTTCTCTGTGTAAAAGCAGTAAATATATCATTCATACATTTTTATTTCATTCATCACAGTACTACAATAATGTATTCTACTTAAAACTTTTATGCTTTTAAAAGTAATTTAACTCTAAGCATAAAACGCCATCGAAAAAGTCTTCCATTAAATTGCTTGCTTCTCTATGTAAAATCAATGAATGTTCTCTTCATATCACCTATATTGCAGACTCCAGAACGAAATAATTTCGCATTAAATAAATTCAACAGTTCTTATATAACTCATCTTACAGCCTAATCGGCTTACATTCTCCATAAGTGAAAATATGGTTTCGTTGTAGAAATAATCAAAGATTGATGATTATTTAAACTCAAATATATTGTAATGGTGTTGTTTCAGAATACAGATGCACTGAAATTAAGCAAAAATAAAGCGGTTTAAGACGAATACAACACTAAATATAAATTAAAAAGAACTTTAAAAATTACAATTTTGACACAAGATGGATAGCATTGATCATTTAAACTCAAATATATTGTAATTGCTCTATTTCAGAATACATATGCACATATAGTAAGCAAAAATAAAGCAGCTTTAGGAAGGATACAACACTAAATATAAATTAAAAATAATTTTAAAAATCACGGTTTTGAAACAAGATGGATGCCATATTTTAGTTTGAAGTGGGTTACGTGATATCTTTATAATGATCATGTGATCTCTTCATATAAAGGGTGTAATTATTATTTTAATTTTTATTTAAGACACTACTGAATATATTTTGATGAAATTATATTTATATATTTTATGGGATGATTTGTATATTTCCTAAAACTTTCGAAGCAATTTGCGAATTTTAATTTTGCATTGAAAAATGTTTGAAATATTAGGTCTCATGGGGTTCAATCTATTTCATTTTTTCACACCCGGGTTCAATCCAAACCTAATTAGGTGATATTATTCATTTAAATTCCCATAGGTCGCACTGACCATCTGAACAACATACTGCAATTTCATTTTGATAAAGTCATTTTTACGGCAGTTATCTTGCTAACGGACAGACAGACAGAATGAACAAAGTCATTAACACTTTTCAACTATATTGTAAAGTGTTAAAAAAAGAGTTTCAAATGTACACTCACACATTAAAAGGAAATGAAAAATAGCGAAAACGGCACTCACAACAATGCAGGCTTGGCGACAACGATTCATGCCGCAGATTAAGTGCTCAATGAGGTCTGGAAACAATAATCGCCGCTCTTGTATGAGAGCACTTTGGAGCACTTGGGTAGTTTTTGGAAGGGTTTGCCGGAAAGATACAATTCTCTCGAGAGAATCCCATACAAGCTCTATTGGGTTTAGGTCTCTGGAATACTCTGGAGGTCAGTACGACCAAAGAATATCCCAGGCCAAACAAGAATACCCCACCAGAAAATGAGTTGCGCTGGTTGCTGTTTATCTTTTAATACCATGTACCAGCATATCTCCACACAAAAATCCGTCGATCGTCCGACTGCAAAGTGAATATGAAAACATTGTTCCAAACGTGTAGTATGTTTGCAACTGACGTGTTTCTGACACCTATAGATAAGAACTGCTCTGTGCCTCACAGACAATTGAACAAAACCGGTTGCCATCAGCATATAAAAGCCATGTTCATGCAGTCTCCGTTTCACATTTGATACGGATACAGGCCTACATATAGCTGCAGTGAGGCTAGAACGGAAAGCAGGTGTTGTTGCTTGTCTGTTGTGTCTCACTAATAACGCTAAGTAGCGGTTATCAAAAGACGCCAGGGCGACCAGATCCTTGTCTTCTGCTTATTGTTCCGCTGTTTTGGAATTGTGTCCATAAGCGTGAAATTACAAAATGGTGGACTCTGGACAGCTTCTTGGGCAAGAATTCTCTGGGCAAAAATTGGTAACTTCTTCACTAAATTGGCCAGATTCTAACCTGCCAACGGCTCTCTATCGCTAACTATCATCTAAATGACTATTTCGGATGTCATTTAGATGACCCTAATGTCCGTAGTAGAAGTAAGGACACACAGAAAGAAAAACCGGCTTATCCAAAGACGCTGATTTGCGTATTTGGCACAGAGCCAATTGGTATTATGCATGTGTTTCTATATTTTTATATTGTACTCGAAGTATACCATAAGTTTCGTCCAATAACATTCTTTCATTCGCTCGTTATCTAAGAATTCGCATTTCGTACTTTTTTTGTTGTGTAATGCGTTTGAAAGCCTTTATACTCACAATAAGCTATACAAGTGGGCAATATACCTAACAATTTTGGGTATGTTTGACAGTCAGGGTAGAAAATAAAATAAAATTCACATATATATGGTTTGGTTCGTCTTTAGTAATGCTGCAGACGATTGACACGTTGAAATTCACTGGTAATCATTATTATTATTCGTAACTCTTAAAATTGGCAACTAAATCAATAATTTTGACGAAAAATTTGCCGCAACATCGTCAACTTTGGTAGACTTAGGGAATGTGGCAGAACATTTTTCAAAATTCGATTATCGTATTACAATGTTTCATTTTATATTGTTATGGATATCTTTTTTATCCTCAGGCCATATTGACTGTCGCCGGGAGAAAACAATATTTACGAGCAATCATTGTTATTATTTAACGGTGTGGATTGCCTGAACCAGGCGATAAATGCGATGATTGTGCCGATAAATTTGCCGAAATGTCACCAACTTGTCGACTTTGGGAAGCTTTTCGAATCTTGTAGATTGTCTGCAAGTAAACTTTGTTCAAAGTATAAGGAAAAGATGAGAAGCGTATTTAAGCACAAAAACACAATAACTTCGCATACAGCTGTTTGGAGGATACGTTGGATCCCCTTCCACAAACCCAACATCCAAAAAAGGAGTGTTAGAAAATAACAGACAGAGTTTATATACCCACGAGCTGGATTAAGAACTCCAGAGAGAGCTAAACAGGAACCAGAGTAAAGAACAGTCGCTTCTCTTTTCAGATTAGCTGGACTTTACTTTATTCTGCTTTCTGACTGGCTCTCTCAAGTTAACTCTTAATCGGAATAATAATATCTCGGGAATATAAATGAATAATATCACCCAATTAGTTTTGGATTGAACCAGGGTCGAAAAAATGAAATACATTGAGCCCTACAGGACCTAATTTTTCAAACATTTTTTAAGCGGATTTAAAATTTACAAATTGCTTCGAAAATTTTAGGTAATATTTAAATTGTTCCATAAAATATATAAAAAAAATTCAGCGAAATATATTCAGTAGTATTTTAAATAAAAATTAAAATAATAATTACACCTCTTATATGAAACGATCACGTGACCATGATAAGAAACGATCACATAACCCACTTCAAAATGATATATGGCATCCATCTTGTTTCAAAATCGTGATTTTTTTAAGTTCTTTTTAATTCATATTGAGTGTTGTATCCGTCCTAAAACTATTTTATTTTTGCTTAAATTCTGTGCATCTACATACTGAAACAACGCAATGACAATATATTTGAGTTTAAATGCTCATCTAAATTTGATTATTTCTACAACTAAGCCTATTTTTCACCTATATAAAATGTGAACAGCAAAATATATAGAATGATTTGTATTAGAATTCCTGTATTTTTTTAACACAAAATAATTTCGTCCATGGAGTCTGCATGGCTGATATGAATGAAATATTAATTGATTTCATAAAGAGAAGGACGATTTTTACGATGAAGTTTCAAGCATAGAGTTTAATTTTTTGTAGCTCCATGGTCTTAAACAAAATGTTTAAATAAAATAAATGATTATAGTATTGTGATGGATGAAATGAATGGGGGAATATGAATGAAATCTTGTTTTTATAGAGAGATCCAGGCGTGTTATTTTTTCTATGACGTCATTTGAATTAACTTCAGTTGTTTTCGATGAAGTTTTCAAATATAATAAATTATCGTAGTATTATGATAATTCTAAAACTATTACCGAGGAATGTATAACATTTTGGCGATGTTTAAACCAGACAATTTATATTTCAATGCCGTTATTTGAATGAAGTTCATTTTTTTCGATGAAAGTTTAAGTTTTCAAATATAATAAATTAATGCAGTATTGGGATAAGTTTCAAAATATTACCGAGGAATGTATTGCATTTTAGACTTGTTTAAATAAAATTGCATTGAAGTTGGAAAGTGTTTCATAATCAATGCTTTAAGCATGATTGATCTTTCTTGTTCTTTATATAGTGTGTTTTTTAAGAATCCCCCTTCTCTTAGTATAAGAAGGTATATAAACTGGTTCATCGTTCACATGGTTGTTGGAATAAAATTGAATTACAGATAAGTCAGTGTTTTGAAATTAAAGTCAGTGTTTCGAGATTAAAGTCAGTGTTGTGAGATTAAAGTTAGTGCTTTGAGACTATAATCTGCTGTTTTGTGAATTAGTTGAGTATGTCATTATTGTGCCATTGTACCTGATATTTAGTTTTTGGCCTTGTAATGTAGCTCGAGACAGTTTTGCTTTATATATACAGGGCGTTTCAAAATTAATGGAATAAACTCTAAGGGGTGATAGAACACATCACATTAAACACTTTTCGTCAAAGAATGCATGATCGAACGTTTAGCGGTTAGGCGCTAGGTGGCGCTTTCATTTCCAGAAAAAACACCGTTCTTCGCAACGTAAAGACAAAAAGAAAAGCAGTGGATTTTGCATGCACCGTCATTAGCGACTTGAAAACGCCTATGTGGCATAAACGCATAAACCACACCCTAGAATGGGGAACACCTGTGGTGTCAGCATGATCTTCTATATGGCATAGAATATCTTCTAACGTGTCTGGTTTTCTGATACTTATTCTGCGGCCTATATCATGCATGGTGGCAATGAAGGTCCCCCTTTCGGCCAGTTGGCGGCACACGCAGAAATTCTCTAACCCGGCACACGTCTGTTGAGAAAGCGCTGTAGTAATGTATTTTCTGGGGCTTCCCTTCTATTACCATAGATGTGGCAGTAGAATAAATACATTCATTTTTCGTATACTTCCAAATCGTTAATGACTATTCATACGGAAACTGCCGCTTTTATAAGTCTTTGCGTTGCAAAAGACGGTGTATCTGGGGAAATGGAAAGCGCCCTCTAGCGGCTAACCGCTTCACTTGCGACCATGCATTCTTTGACGAAAATCACTTGTTGCAATGTTTTCTATTACCCCTTAAAGTCTGTTCAATTGATTTTGAAACTCCCTACATATTCCCCTACATATTCTTATTGGTGGTTTAAATTAAACTATTGCAATATAGAAAATCGGATTAATGTTTGTATCGTAAGTGTACACCCTACATTCCTGAGGATTATAAGAAGGTAAAGATATGTAACAGTATGTAAATTGCATCATAGATGCAATATAATGCTTTAATACATAAACAAAGAAATGGAATTTCTGAAATAATATAAGGGTTATGTATGACGTATAGAAACACAATGACTGTATTCTGCTAAAGTTAGAGGGAAGGGTTGTAATATGGACCCTGGAGGTATTATGAATCCCCTAGTTCCTTGGCCAGAACGAGGCTCACTCTAGTGGTGGAGCGGTAAATCAACTCTAATCACTCCCACTGAGATAAGAGATCGTCATTTATGTGCATTATTGAAGGAGCATTTGTGTTGTGAGCGTTAGTAGTTTCATCATATTCGCGAAAGTTTAGCAAAGTATGTAATATATAAATTTTATGGGTATTTATGTTGCACAATGCACATATTTCTATATCATATCTTGAACTACATTAGTTATGCGATAATATGTCGAAACCAGACATCAACTTTTTGATCAGCTTTGGGAGTAGTGTTGTGGTATTTTCAACATGGTGTTGCTGGTAATTAGGATTAACTGGAAAACAGCTGTAAAACAAGGAGGCTCAGAGGGGAAACGTCGTGAAAGAGGTGACTCTACTCCACACCCCTCTGAACCCCAGACATCAACTTTTTGATTAGCTTTGGGAGTAGTGATGTGATATTTTCAACATGGTGTTGCTGTTAATTAGGATCAACTGGAAAACAGCTGTAAAATAAGGAGGCTCAGAGGGGAAACGTCGTGAAAGAGGTGACTCTGCTCCACAACCTCTGAACCCTAGACATCAACTTTTTGATTAGCTTTGGGAGTAGTGATGTGATATTTTCAACATGGTGTTGCTGGTAATATGGATCAACTGGAAAACATCTGTAAAATAAGGAGGCTCAGAAGGGAAACGTCGTGAAAGATGTGACTCTACTCCACACCCCTCTGAATCCCAACCCTCAATATCTGGTATTACTTCTACGCTCACCACGGCTGTGAAGGGGAAGAGCAAATAACCAAACATGCCAGCCGAAGAATCTGACAGTGATTCTGATCAATCATTCCATTCCGACCACTTCGGCGAATCACCGCTCGCTCTCCAAGTGGGGGAGGACCAACTTGGTGTGGAAAACGCCAACTGCATCTTCGGTGACTCAGCTTTTATTGATGATTGCCATGGAGAACTATGGGCAATATGTGTGATGGGTGAATTATGGCAAATGTGCTGGAATAGTGAATGTGCTGAAACCGAGAAAGAAATTTATATTTGCGACTTTTGTAAATAATTGATGTTTTTTTAACAATATTCATTTTTTATGAATAAACTGTGACTATTTCATGGGGATCCATAATACCCGCACTTAAAAAAAAAACAGATGATTTCATATTTTTTGGTAATCGCATACTAGAGGTTACTGTAAATATTCTAATAAGTATTCCTCCTGTTGTGGTCATAGCTGATTAGCATATGCGACCAACCATTCCCCAAACGAGTGAAATTAACTTAAAATGTAGCCGTATCTTAAAAAAAAATGAAGTGGGAGTCCATAGTACCACCTTTTCCTCAATATTTTGAAAACCAAAGAGAGCTCGAACTTGTTAACTGTGTAAAATTAGTTGGAGTGATGTTCAACTTGACTTACTAATGGCGTGATGAACAAAAACATTTATATAGCTGCTATTTTTTACAACAATGTTTAAAACTATTAAGTTTCATTATCATTGAGCCATAAATAAAACCTTATATGCATGATTATGTCAAATGCTGTCCTATTTTGCGATGCTGAAACTGTAAAACATTTCGAAGATTTCTCTCAAATTTGGAAAAAAAAAACTATCTAGTTCTTTATTTTTTTATAAAAATCCGAATAAAAATTTTCGTGAAAATCTATTAATATTTGTGGCTGCTATAGTGTACACAAAAATTCGACTACAGACAAAGAGACGGATACACGGACACCAATCAAACTATAGTCAAAACGTGTTCAGGGGGATTTTGAAATTCATATTGGCACCAAAATCCCTAATTCGAAAACTATCGTGAAAACAATTCTCTCTCCATACTTTATTACGTAGTATTAGAAAGTAAAAAATGAATGTCAGTATTTAAACTACAAACGAAATGGAAGTTCCCATGATATGATATATTTAGAAAGGGGAAAAGTAAGTAGAGGAACCATTTATCATCTCTGGACTATTTTGTGTATTCATATCACGTTTTGATTTATGGTCAACAACCAAATTTATCTGCCGTACCTTTAAATCAAACCTTATTCAGCTTGTTTGCATTTGAAATGTGACACTTTTAGTAAATTATCCGTTTTAGGAAAATTCCCTTTATGGGCGTTGAATGTTTATTTTATTTCATCGTAGCGTGCATTCGTGCCCTAAAAGTCAAATACATTTTGGAAATATGGTTATTTAAAATCATATAAAATATAATACTCAAAAATCCTAGCTAAGTCCTTAAGCACCGCAATAAATTTGTAATAGAAGGTCCACGATTGTACACATTAGGTTTATCTGGATTAATGGGGTCCGATATAATAAAAGTGGTTACCGTGCCCCTAATGGCGATTTAATAAAGATAGAATAACAAATCAGCAACACAATGAGATAGACGAAATGTCAATTAAAAAGATTTAGACCATTGTGTAAGGCGTAGCAATGGACAATAGGCCGGGCATTAAAAAACATTTTTTCCTAAAATCAATAATAATAGTCAATAAAGGCTAATGCGGAAAAGCTGGTTTATGAACCACATAACCACGTATATTGACATTAGTTTTTCACCAAAGAGTAACGAAATTTGCATGTGTCATTTAAACACTCTGCGTCATTCCAATTGATATACTTTGCCTTCACACAATTACGTAATTTATAAGAGTCGTTCAAACGATTTGAATCATTCTGATTAACATCCTTACGCCTCCAAAAAGTTACGCTATTTACATGGGTTGTTCAAAACTTTTGAATTATTCCGACAGATATTCTCTTGCCTCCAAACAGTTACGTAAGTCGTTCAAACCCATTGGATCATTACGATTGACATCATTCCAACCCCAAAATATTAAAAAAAAACTTATGAGTCGTTCAAACCCTTTTAATCATTCTGATTAACATCTTCTCTCTTCCAAAATGATACGGAATTTACATGGGTTTATCAACACTGGGTCATGGATGGCATTCTGATTGACATCCTCTCTCCTTCAAACAGTGCGTAAGTCGTTCAAACCCTTTGGATCATTTCGATTGACATCATTCCAACCCCAAAATATTAAAAAAGCTTACATGAGTCGTTCAAACCCTTTTAATCATTCTGATTAATATCCCCTCGCCTCCAAAATGTTACGACATTTACATGGGTTCATCAAAACTGGATCATAGATGTCATTCCGATTGACATCCTCTCGCTTCCAAACAGTTACGTAAGTCGTTCAAACCCTTTGAATCATTACGATTGAACGATTGACATCATTTCAACACCAAAATATTAAAAAAACTACATGAGTCGTTCAAACCATTTTAATCATTCTGATTAACATCCTCTCGCCTCCAAAATGTTACGACATTTACATGGGTTCATACAAACTGGATCATGGATGTCATTCCGATTGATATCCTCTCGCCTCCAAACAGTTACTTAAGTTGTATGGGTATGTCTAACCCTTTGAATTGTTACGATTGACATCCTTCAGTCCGGAAATATTAAAAAAGTTAGATGAGTCGTTCAAACCCTTTGAAACATTATAACTGACATCATTCCAATACCAAAATATTAAAAAGTTATACGAGTCGTTCAAATCCTTTGAATCATTAAGATTGGCATCCTTCCGTCCCCAAAATATTAAAAAAGTTATACGAGTCGTTCAAACATCGACATTATTTCCCCTCCGAAAAGTTACAGAAGTTGCATGAGTCGTTTAATTCCTTCATAATTTCCATTCACATTCTTTTGCCTTCAAAAAGTTAAGAAAGTTGCATGAGTCGTAAAACTTCTGCATAATTCCGACAGATATCCATTCACTTCCATGCAAGACGTTTACATCCTCTGAAACCGGTCGACTCCGAAATAATTTTTGCTTTTGAAACTGTTTGGCAAAGTTTCTGAGTTAGATATTTTTTACAGAGACTTTCTAATCATTTCACCTTGTAGCAACATCAATTTAAGAGTAATTTGAAGTGCATTACAGATGTCAGTGGCACTAAGAATCACTTGTTATTGCGCATATAATAGTTTTGTTAATTGATAATACGACACATCATAAAGCAATCAATAAATTGCATCAAACTTCATTTAATAAAACTAAAATCGCAAATATTAAGTTTGATCTACCATCTCACTGAACTTTTAGATACATAACTTAAACATTTTTTTTCTTTTTTCTACAACTTGTGCTAACAAGTTTCCTCTTCACTCTATTATGTAAATTAAAATTACAAATACCTGTTGCACATTGTAATAATACCTAAAAATTAATTTTTATAACTTCGGGCTAAATATCGGTTTCTAATTTCACGAAAATATATGCAAGACATATACATAGCTACTGCATTATAAAAACAATGTGTAAATTCATATATATCATATATCTAAGAGAAGAGATTTTCCAACGAATTAGTTGTATTAAAAAATATTTTTGTATGAATTTAATGCATTCCTCGCAATTAGTTGCAATGCTATTTAACTTATACAAAAATAGCATTTTTCATTTTATCTTTCTAGTTAATAGAATTAGCTTCATCTTATCTTTCTAATTAATAGACATATGTAATAAAAAGATAATTTCTCAGGCTATTGTAATTTAAAAACCTCATCAAATTGATACCCTTGAAAAAAGATTGATATGCATTAAGATGTTACATAAAAATATAAAGTAAAATAAATCATTATTGGATAGTAATGGGGATATATAACATTAAAAATATACCATAATTATTAAAGAAAGTAATTTTGAAATTAATGCTTGATACGTTTTATCGCATGAGAACTTATTTCTCTAATATATTACAGTTTCATACAAATTGTTAGAGATTCCATTGATAGTTGTTGAAGGCATATCATTCAATACAGTCTCGTTTTGGTACAAATTATTCGAAGCACACATTTACACAGAAAGAAAAATCTAAAATGTAGTTTTAAACATATTATTGTAACGTATTAGTTTTTTTTTTACCATTTATTATAGATTCTGTTGCTAGTTATAGAAAATATATCATTCAAATTATTCCCATTATGGCATACATTTTAGTGTAAGCACAAATTTACACAGAAAGAAAAATCTTATGAAGCAGCTCAAAATTAAGAATTCAGTATAAAATTAAATTTTTATCAAATAGCACACTACAGACCATAATAATCTCACCTGCTGTCAAATTTATTTCGAATCAAACGATTATTTTCTAAATATTTTTTTCTCTAAAGATACACTTCAATTCCTTACCTAAAAAAATATAAGGAAAACATAAATATATTACAGGAAAATATAAAATACACTGTAATGATTTAAATGTTTAAAAATTCGTTTCTTTTAAAATGAAGATATTTTTGCAATAATTTCAAAAACGGTCACTTAGATATTATCAATATAGAGGATGATCATTTTCAATATATCCTTGTCCAAATTTGTCTGATAACGTATAAAGCAATATAAGCATCAAAGGCGAAAAGACTTAAGTATACACTGTTAAAATATTTTATTTATTTGAACCAAATAACAGAGCAACCAATGGCACTATGTGGAAATGTTTCTTCGTTTCATCATCCTCAGTATTGCCTAAACTTTGGTTCAACTTAGTATTATTATTTGAGCACAACTTTAGGTGCACACTTTTTGGTACACGATAGAATATTAAATTAACCGTGTGATAACGTATCAAGCAAAGACAAGCACATTTAAGTATACGTTGTTGAAATATTTTGTTTATTTGAACCAAATAATGATACAGCCTGTTACTTTCCTTATATACATAATGTATAAGGAAAGTATTGTGACGGGGTCGAAAATTCGAAAAGGAGTTTTTGACGGGAGAGCACGTTTCAAGCATCCCTGATCACGAATCGAACATTTTTGAAGTGATGTCTGTGTGTGTGTGTGTCAGTGAAACTGTGGAGACGATAACTGACGAACGAATGGTCCGATTCGAGCCAAATTTGGTACAAGAATCACAATCTGTAAACACGGAAAGCCTATTGTTTTTATACGCAATCGAATGTTCAGAACCCCCCTAAATATTTAAATCAAATTTTGAAAAAATTGCCAAAAAAATCAAAACCACTAATAAAGTTACGCAAATAGACATTTCTTATGTAATTTTTCATTAGAAAACGATTGACATACATTTTAGAACGCTAACATGAACCGTTCTCGAGATATTGTACATTTTTCAAAAAAATTATCAAAAAGTCATATAAAATAAAAAAACTATTTCCTATTGAGTAACATGTTCACTTTTCATATGTAATACCATGCGATAAATTGAGTGATATCATTCTCGTGGATCTAGCTCGTTCCATTCATGAAAAAATATACTTTGACTAATACTTTTGTATTTGAACGCCAATGGTCATTTATCTGCTGTAAGAATAACTGATTTCTTAGTGCATAACGCTTGGCGAGATTCTGGCGACGAATTTGGTGGAATGTCGCCAACTTGGCGACTTTTTTTAAATGTTGCCAAATTAACGAAAATCTCGCCAAATGGATAAAAATGACGCTAAATCAATGAAAATGACGACTAATTGTCGAAAATTCAATATCTTGGAAATAATATTAGTATCTACTATAAGAAAAACTTATTTTTTTACTGTAAAAGTAGCAAATTCATCACGTTATATAAGGAAAGTCATGTGTTGCCCACATCAGATTTTTTTACTATGTGAAAGACCCAAGCCACCCTACTCACCTATGTATTACTATGTGGAACTACTTTTTCGTTTATCATCCCCATTGTAGACTAAATTTTGGCTCAACTTAGTGTGAAACAGTTCGCGATCATAACCATTAAATATATATGCTTTACGAACAGAAAGACTATTTTTATCTACAAATTCAAGAAGCTACAGCCTGGTACCAAGTCCCAGACACCAGTTTTATTACCAGTTTTGAGATGCCAGTTTTTATGATGGGGCTGGTAGCAATTTACTGCCCAAGCTATAAAATTGGAGCCTCGTAACACGCGCTCTTTAAGACGCAAACAAGACTCCAAGGCAAAATAAAATGTCCAATGGAGCTCAACATAAGCTCCGAACACAGAATTGGTACCAATGGCAGAACAAATCGCCAAAGCCAATGAGCAGGAGACAGAAAATACAAAGTACCTCATACGAGAGTTTGTGAAAAAGACAAATTGCTGATTTTACCGTTGCCATGAAATGACGCACATATATAACCTAACTTAATGTTGACGTAAAATGACTCAATCCTGATTTTACTGGTGACACGAAAGTACATTACAATTTCCTGGACTGAAATAAATCGATGTCTGCTCGAAAATGTGTGCTCCTAGCAAGTGTGTGTGAGATTTTATAGATGATGTCCAGGGCAAACGAGAGGCTTCAAGCATGAGTTAGGTAACCATTTACATGATCATTTAGAGGAAGTATTTTGAAGATTCAGTAGCCAGTGTACAAATCTTAAGTAGTATTCGTACTGTATCACAACGCGAAAACAGCTGCCAATAACTATTATGTTAAAATTTTGGTAAATATGATTTAATGATAAAATTAATAATAATTAATAAAGTTTTGTTTGAGAAATTTTATGGCTGTTTATTGGATAAGTGAAATTAATTTTATGTTATTAATCAAATTGCTTTTGAGAAGAAACACAGGGTAATATACTAAATTAATATGGTGGGTTTTTGCGGCCACATGTTCTAATTACAGCTATATAAGAAACCTTAAAGTTAACCGTGGTAGGTTATCACTTCGGGAAATGTAAACATATATCATTTTTAGTGAGCCACATTTAGCATCATTATTTGAGAGGAGTTTTGGCTGCATTCTTTTTGGTACAAATTTACACATTAAATTAGCTGTGCGATAACGTATCAAGCAACATCATCATTAAAGTCAAGCAAACTTAAGTATACAGTATTAAAATATTGAGTTTATATGTACCAAATAACGGTGCAACCAATGGCACTATGCGAGGGTTAATTGATTAAAGTAAATGAGAAAAATTCGCATGCAGAAAAACATTTAATGGACAGTTTTCCAATTTCTAGATATACAAGTATAAAAGCTTTATTATGTTATATATATATATTTGTATGTTATATGTAGTAAATCACTGCCGCTTCTATATTACTCAAAGGGAATTCTATTGTATAAGGATAATGGGGATTATATTTTTATATTGCAAATTAAGATATTTGAAAATTAAATCAAAAATATGTAAATTTATTGATCTCATTTCATATTTTAATTCCAGGTTCATGTCCTCAAAAAATAAATGGAGATCTTAAATAAATTGTGTAACTTTCAACGGCAAATTTTCCAAGCCGGTAATTTTTGAACTATTTTCATAAAATCACTATCACTTATTTTTAAACAAAAATTCAAATCAAATTTGGTTGGGTTTCGGTCTATAACTAATTTTGCATGATGTTTTAAATATAGGTGCTTAAAAATATGATACTCATTATTAATATTACTTATTACATTAATATCCTAAATTGCATAAGTTAGAAATTAATTAAAAATAATGTTATAAACGCAGATGCAATAACTTGCATGGAAAATATATATAATAACAAATAAAAAGAAGCAAGAAGAGTAATGACTTGGAACGCAGCTTTCCCAGTTTTGTTAAACCTCTTATGTAATGATTTACAAATTTACCAAAGTTTCATCAATCACGATCTCAGTCGTCTGGAAGAGGTTACATTAATCCCATAGGCTACGTAAATTACCTTCAGTGACAAAAGTAGTGGATATCTTTTGGCTACCACAAAAGTAATTATTCATCTTTCGGCTAGAATGAGATTATGTATTACGTTGGAATGTTTCAAAAGTGGTCAAGTTGGACGAGGCGATGTTTTAACAGCCAGAGAAAAATTTGACTAATTTCCCGTCTTTCAACAACTTGCATAAAACAAATTATTTAAGCTTTAATATTTTGGGATTTGTATTCATCATTAATAGCAAAATTTATAAATGGTGGAACAGTGGGGAAAATGTGATGTGGACAGCACATGACTTTTCTCATATAATGCAATGAATTTGCATCTATTATAGTGAAACAATGATGTATAAGATCCATAGCACAATGTTTAATATTTAATTGCTCATTTAGAGCTTTATCGATGATAATGTAAAACAATTGCGGAAGTACATAATTAACTTACATTTTACGCAACTTAAAATATACAATTGTCAATATTGATAGCATCCACAATAAGCACAATAAACGACATATTAAATTTTGTAATAATTAATTCTTCAAGCGGATGTCATTTTTTCTAAATTCAACTTCATTTTTCGCAATTTGGACTATATTTTCGGTAATTTGGGTCAGTTGACGCCAAGTTGGGGATATTTTGATAAACTAGTTACCAAATTCGTCGAATTCGTCGGAAACATTATAGACAGACGGATAGAAGAGATTTTTTTTTTGTATATATATGACTATTTTCGAGGTACTAGACGTCAAAATACAGAAATATTACCCAAAGTGTCATCTGTCGGCAATCGAATGACTTAGATCCACAAGAACAGTGTCATCAATAATTACTTTTTAATGATTTTTACTTTTTAAAATTCATGCAATTTTGTTTACTACAAGAACAGGGTCGTGGCGAGGATGGCC
This sequence comes from Amaurobius ferox, assembly GCA_951213105.1. Classification (NCBI taxonomy): domain Eukaryota; kingdom Metazoa; phylum Arthropoda; class Arachnida; order Araneae; family Amaurobiidae; genus Amaurobius; species Amaurobius ferox. The sequence goes on from OX578154.1 coordinate 35,679,296, forward strand.
ACTGGTCAGTTCCATACGTATTACGCTACAAATGAAGGCCTTCTTGCATTGAATGGATGGAATTGTTGTTCCGGGTGAAGGAAATTAAAGAAGAATTGAAAGTGTCAGCGCTGCTAAGTTCTAGGGGGCTCCTAGGTATAAAATACAGAAGAATCTATCTACACCCAATATTCTTTTATACTGAACCTTACCAAAATCCAATCAGCACTAGACTCACCCACAAGTGACATGTCTGTAAAATTTTATGAAATTTGTAAATGATTTTTAAGTTAGAGTGGACACAGACACACACATAGACGTCACGCTGAAAATAGTTTTGTCATGTTCTAGAGCGGTACCAGAATGTGTAGATCCGTCAAGAACTCGAGTTGTGATTTTCAACTTGATTCCAATACTTTTCCTATAGATTGCCATGTATTGTAAGGAAAGTGAAACACATCATATATATTCTACACTGGCCGAAATCCACTATAAGCGAATAACAATTTTTAAAACTATCCCAAAGCTTTCTGTATCCGTACACTATTTAATCTAGTGGAAGTAGAAAATAAAAAATACCAAATGGCTTGAAACGTAACTTTCGCAGTTTTGTCAAACCTTTAATAAACGATTTTCCCAAGGTATAATCAATCATGATCTTAGTCGTGCAGAAAAGGTTACAAAAATCACAGAGGGTAAGAAAATTACTCCCAATGACATAAATGGTGGTTATATTTCAAACTTCCCAGAGGTAATTACTCTTCCTAGAACTAGCATGTGATTATATATCGTGTTGGTGTGTGTTTTATTTTAAGGGCTAAATCTGTATAAGGCTCGGGAAGCTAGATACAAAATTAAGATTCCCATAAAATATACATTCCTTGGATTTTCTGGTATAAAATTGTTCGAAATTAAATTTAATGAATTTTATTTTGACAAATTGGATATATGTGTTGATTCATAGAATATTTATATTAATTATATTATTAAATATTTCATTAATATGCAAGTACAAATGCATATATCCTTCAATGATAAAACTAACAAATAATATTGAAATATGGTTTAGATTCTAAACCATCTTTCAAAATTATTTATGATAATCTAACCTTTAGAATCTAAACATTAGAAACATTTATGTCAAAATTTTAGAAGAACTTTTGATTAGTAAGAGCTACTAATGGATGCAAAGTATAATAATATTATTCTTTACAAGTGACTTTAATTACTTTAATTATGACTTAATGCAGTGACTTTATATCGTTCACAGCAAAATAATGGTAAGCTAGATAATATCCCGCGAAATAAATGACCATTAAAAATAGCTTTAGCGCCAAAATAAAATGCTATTACAGAAAGTAGCTTATCTCGCGAATAGAACAAACTTCATCCACGAGAAGGCAAATAAAGTATGTGTTGCAGTACACATAGACGTGAACATGCCAAACAATCTAATTGCAGGTGTGAGTTATTTGTATCAAATTAATATCATCTGCCGAATAGCAACAAGCGTATGCTCATGTTTGGGTTTACTTAGGTTATTAGCTTTTAATAAAGTAAGAAATCGCTTTATTTTAAAATAACTTTTTAACACATTACAACATTGTTGAAAGTGTTTATGACTTTGTTCATTCTGTCTGTCTGACTGTCTGTCCGTTAGCACGATAACTGCCGTAAAAATGGCTTTATCAAATAAAAGTATGTTTTTCAGAAGGTCTGTGCGACCTATGGAAATATAAATGAATAATATTACCCAATTAGTTTTTATTTTAACCCGGGATGAAAAAATGAAATATATTGAACCCTATGGGACCTAATGTTTCAAACATTTTTTAAGCGAATTTAAAATTCACAAATTGCTTCGAAAATTTTAGGAAATATTTAAATTTTCCCATAAAATATATAAAAAAATTCAGTAAAATATGTAGTTTTTTAAATAAAAATTAATTAATATAGGGAGAAAAACAAATGTAATTAAATTCTGACTCTCGCTATATTCTCCAGAAAGAAAAAAAGAGATATATTATATAATAAATATTATTAGTTCCAAGAGTTTGATTATTTTATATATGAGAAAGATTTCACAGTTTAAAATAAATATGGTAAATAACAATTTTTCAAATTTTTAAATAAAATAAATTATTACAGTTTTGTGATGAATGAAGCGACTGGAAGAATGTTTATGAATGAAATGCTGCTTTTATATAGAGACGATTTATATCTCGATGAGGTCTTCTGAATAAAGTGCATTTGTTTTCGATGAAGTTTTCAAATGTAATAAATTATCGTAGTATTATGTTAATTTTAAAAATATTACCAAGCAATGTATCGCATTTTAGAGATGTTTAAAACAGGCAATTTATATTTCAATGTCATCATTTGAATGAAGTTCATTTTATTCGATGAAGTTTTCAAATATAATAAATTAATGTAGTATTGTGATAATTTTAAACATATTACCAAGGAATGTATCGCATTTTAGGGATGTTTGTATAAAATTGCAAAAGTTGGAAAGTGTTTCATAATCAATGCTTTAAGCATGATTGATCTTTCTTTTTGAATACTAACACGGTATACATAGTAATTCTGTTTCATTTCATAACTTTCAACTTATCAATTATGCTTCCAGCTAATTAATCTAAAAATTTCCAAATGTTCACCGAAAATTCTCTGTAAGAGTACATTTAAGCCTATGACACTTGGCGCATGAGCCATTATTCTCCAATCACATGACAAAGGAAATACTAAAATCGATTTAATGTGACAATTTTATGTCGTTTTACTAGACAAAATATATAAATAAAGTAAAATATATAAAGATAAATATTATTCGATTCAACGGTGAGTGATCTCAGATACTGAAAACTAAGTCAGATATTGGACTCATTTTACTCACTAACAGCAATGGAGAATTTTGGAGCTTTACGTTGCATATGACATCCCATACGGAAACCGAAGCCGAATATTGGACTCACTTTTAACACTTTCCATCACAGTTGAAAAGTGTTTATTATTTTGTTCATTCTGTTTGTCAGTCTGGCTGTCTGCCCGTTCGCACGATAACTACCGTAGAAATGGCTTTCTCAAAATGAAATTTTAGTATGTTGTGGAAACAGTCCGTGGAACATATGAGACTGTAAATGAATAATATCATCCAATTAGTTTTAGATTGAACCTGGGCTGAAAACGTGAAATACATTGAACCATATGGAACCTAATTTTTCGAACATTTTTTAAGCAAAGTTGAAATTCACAAATTGCTTCGAAAATTCTATTAAATATTCAAATTATTCCATAAAATATATAAAAAAAATTCAGAAAAATGTGTTCGGTAGATTTTAAATAAAAATAAAAATAAAAATTACACCCATATAATATGGGGCCAACGGCCGTACCGTGCTGAAAACACCGGTTCTCGTTAGATCACCGAAGTCAAGCAGCATCGGGCGCGGTTAGTACTTGGTGGGTGACCACCTCGGAACACCGCGTGCTGTTGGCCATCTCGGGTGCGGTATCCCCGTGGTTTGCGCGCTAGATTTGCACGCTGCCACAAATGCCGCCGTGCTCATGCGGAGTACGATCACGTTAAACATGTGGGTCCGTAAGTCCTTCCGAGAGGTTGGTGGTAGGGGAAGGAGGGTACGGTCCCTGTGGATGCCCCCCCCACTGGGTTCCGGTCTAAATTGGGTGACACTTCCCGCCCGTCCATACAGTTACCTTACACCTTTCTGGTAGGTCGGACGGTCTGGGTCTCAACCCATATAATATGAAGAGATCGTGTGGCCCACCTCAAAATCAAATACGACATTAATATTTTTTACCAGAGAAAATATCATGATTTTAAAAGTTCTTTTACATTTATATTTAATGTTGCATCCGTCCTAAAACCGTTTTAATTTTGCGTATTTTCTATGCATGTTTATTTTCCGCCAACGCAATTACAATATTTTTTTTAAATGATCGTCAAACGTTCATTATTTCTACAACGAAGTCTAATTTTAATACATGCAGCGTATAAACAAGTGATTGTAAGATGATTAGTATAAGAATTGCTGATTTTTTTACATAAAATTATTTAGCTCTGGAGTCTAGAATAAAATTGATATGAATGAAATATTCATTGCTTTTACGTAGAGAGACAGACGATTTATGTTTCGATAAAGTTATTTGAATAAAGTTCATTTTTTTCGATGAAGTTTTGAGTTTTCAAATATAAAAAATTATTGTAGTATTGTGATAATTTAAAAAAATCTGATGTGGGCAACACACGACTTTCCTTATATAATACAATGAATTTACTAATTTTACAGTTAAAAAAATGTTATTCTTATAGTAGATACTTATATTCTTTCCAAGATATTGAATGTTCTTCAATTAGTCGTCATTTTCATTGATTTGACGTCATTTCTATCAATTTGGCGAGAATTTTGTTAATTTGACAAACATTAAAAATTGGCGAGATTCCGCCAAATTCGTCACCAAATTATCGCCAAGCGTTATGGATGGAGAAATAAGTTATTCTTACTTCAGATAAATGACTATTGGAGTTCAAATGCAAAAGTATTACTCAAAGAATCTTTTTTCATGACTGGAACGAGCTAGATCCACGAGAATAATGTCACAAAATTTATCGCATGGTATGGAATATGAAAAGTGAACATGTTTCTCAATAGGAAATCTATATTTTTTTATTTTATATAACTTTTTGATATTTTTGTTGAAAAATGTGCAATATATCGAGAACGGTTCATGTTATCGTAAAAATTGGCGAGATTCCGCTAAATTCGTCACCAAAATATCGCCAAGCGTTATGGACGGAGAAATAAGTTATTCGTACCGCAGATAAATGACTATTGGAGTTCAAATACAAAAGTATTACTCAAAGCATCTTTTTTTATGAATGGAACTAGCTAGATCCACGAGAACAATGTCACAAAATTTATCGCAAGGTACATACGAAAAGTGAGCATGTTTCTCAATAAGAAATATATATTTTTTATTTTATAAAACTTTTTGATAATTTTTTTTTGAAAAATGTACAATATCTCAAGAACGGTTCATGTTAGCGTTCTAAAATTTATGTCAATCGTTTTCTAATAAAACATTAAATAAGAAATATCTATTTGCGTAACTTTATTAGCGGTTTTGATATTTTGACGATTTTTTCAAAATTTTACTCGAAAATTTAGGGAGGTTCTGAACATTCGATTGCGTATAAAAACAATAGGCTTCCAGTGTTTACGGATTGTGATTTTTGTACCAAATTTCGTTCAAATTGGTCCAATCGTTCGTCAGTTATCGTCTCCACAGATTCACTGACACACCCCTCCACACACATACTTTCACACTTACACACACACACACACACACACATACATCACTTCAAAAATGTTTGATTCGTGATCAGGAATGCTTGAAACGTGCTCTCCCGACGAAAACTCGGAATCGAATTTTCGACCACGTCGCAATACTTTCCTTATACATTATGTATATAAGGAAAGTAATATATCAGTGCTGAATGTATCACTTTTAGAAATATTTAAATAAAATTGATTTCAGTTGGAAATTGTTTCATAATCAATACTGTATCCATGATTGATCTTTCTTGTTAACTTATTAAAAGCAATGGAGACTTGAGTTTTATGTTGCATATGACATCACATACTGAAAACGAAGACGGACATTGGACTCATTTTACTTTCCCTGCAATACATAGTAATGTATAGGGAAAGTATTGGAATCATGCCGAAAATCGCAACTCGAGTTTTCGACGGATCTACACGTTTCGAGACCTCTAGAATACGAAAAAACCATTTTTAGCTTGAGGTCTGTGTGTGTGTGTGTGTGTCTGTCTGTCTGTATGTGTGTAAGTCTGTGTGTCTGTCTGTGTGTCTGTCTGTGCATATTTTGTATCCACTCTAACTAAAGAAGTAATTGACCGAATTTCATAAAATTGGTAGGTAAGTCACTTGTGGGAGAATCCGGTGCTGATTAGTTTTGGGTACGATTCGGGATAAAAGAACCCGCCTTTTTTATAGAAATGACCCGCAAAAGCTTGTATCCACTCTAAGTAAAAAACTAATGGACTGAATTTCACAAAATTCGGTAGATGCGTCAGTTGTGGATTACCCTGGTTCTGATTAGCTTTTGGTCTGATTCGGAAAAAAATAACCTTCCTTTTTTTGCTAAATGGCCCGCAAAAATTGTCCAAATCTAAACTAAAGAACTAAGTATACTTAAATATATCCATTAAATGCTCGTATAATACGTAATGTTTAACGACGAAAATAATAAAACCAATCCCATTACACTAGGACTAGCCGTTCTCGAGATATTTTAGTTTTTCGTATTTTCTCTACGCCACCTTTAAAAATAAGTCCGGTTACCGAATGAAAACGAAAATTGAAGTAAAGGTGAAATAATTTTAATTAAATAAAGAGAACGTGAATATAATACTGCAGGGAATGTCATGTGCTGCCCACATCAGATTTTTTAATTTATTTACGACAATGGATATTATAATGTATCCTGTAGCTATACATACTGTAATTGAGAGCTGTATTTTATTATATTAAGATATTCCATGAATAAAGCTGTGTTTAATATTACTTATGATTTGGGACTTTTGTTTAATATTACTTATGATTACTTTTGATTTTGGATATGAAACATGGTTGTCAAGAAAAAAAAAACATTAGAAGAAGATGTAGAAAAGTATCTCTAATCTGGAAGAGAGAAGGTGGAGCTTTATGGTGATTGCCCTTGTGACGAGGACATCAAGAGAAGTACGCCCTTTGCTACCTAAAACGAGATGTGTTTTTGATTTCGGAGATTAAGTATGCTTGTTATAGAACATCAGGAGATGCTCACTAAATGAGCAGACACATGTGAAAGAAACCAAATCCTGTAATTGCTCAACAACATCCTCTCGAAGACATATTGCGTCAGACGTCTCACTCGTGTTGTAATTTCGCATACAATGATGGAATTATTTTAATATAAATATTTAATGAAATACATTAATGGATTCAATTCACGCATCATCATATCGTCGACTTCCAAAACAGCCAATATTAACGTATGCTTTAAATTGTTTCTTAGTAATAGCAATAATTTTTAAAAATGTTTTTAATAAAACATTATTTTATGTAGAAAACAAATCCGTAATATGCCCAAATTAGCATTGTCTTTCAGAAATTTTTTACTTTCCCTGCAATACATGGTAATGTATAAGGAAAATATTGGAATCCTGCCGAAAATCGCAACTCGAGTTTTCGACGGATCTACACGTTTCGAGACCCCTACAATACGAACAAACTACTTTTAGAGTGACGTCTGCGTGTGTGTTTGTGTCTGTCTATCTGTGCAGATTTTGTAGCTGAAAAACTGATGGTCCATTTTCACAAATTGCGGTAGATAAGTTACATGTGGGTCACCCTGGTGCTGGATAGATGTTGGTATGATTCGGAAAAAATAACCTGTCTGTTTTTGCAAAATATCTCTGAAAAATAGACAAAATATAAAATAAGAAACTACGTATGCTCAAATATATCCATTAATGCTTGTTTAATATATAAGTTGTAAATAATAAAATAATAAGACCAACCCCATTACACCAGGACTAGCCGTTCTCGAGATATTTTAGTTTTTTTCGTATTTTCTTTACGCCACCTTTGAAAATAAGTCCAGTTATCAAATGAGAACGAAAATTGAATTAAAAGCGAATTACATTTAATTAAAATAAAGAGAAAATGAATATAAGTCTGCAGGGAAAGTCATGTGCTGCGCACATCAATTTTTTTATGTTGCAGTACTTTAACACCGGAACAATAAAAAGATAGATTATTGCGTTATTATTTGGGCTTTTCAATACCATAACGCAATATGTTATTACACCTGGGATTAATTAAAAGAACTTTAATTGTTAATGTTTGAGGTCTAAATAACCTTTCAATTATTATTTCCCTCAATTTAATTATAATATATATTATTCATTCAAACGATCCTAATTGGTTAGGTTATTGGATGAATCACCGGTCTAATCAGCATTTTTGTGCGTTCCTACTTTTGGAGTAGGATAAGTGTCAGAACGAAGGTGTTTTTGAAGATAGTTTTAAAGGTGTTATTGAAGAGAGATCTATGTGTTTCCACTAGAGAGTTTAGTCGGGTCGTGACTCAAGCAGTTGGTTTGTATTGAGTTGTTGTTGTTAAGACCCAGACCGTCCGACCTACCAGAAATGTGTAAGCTAACAGTTTGGACGGCAGGAAAGTGCCACCCGATTTAGACCGGAATCCAGAGAGGGAGGCATCCACAGGGACCTTCCCCTCCTTCCCCTACCACCAACCTCTCGGAAGGACTTGTGGAACCACATGTTTAACGTGATTATACTCCGCATGAACATGGCGGCAGTTGTGGCAGCGTGCAATTCCAGCGCGCAAATCACCGGGCTACCGAGCCCGATGCTGCTTGGATTGAGTGTGGTTCTTGTCTGGCGTGAGTTCGTTCTGGTCGTAAGCTGATCGTGGCTTTAAGTATGTTGTCGTGAACGATGTCAATGGCAAGCATAATAGCTTTAGGATCATATCCATTTAGGAGTGAGCACCAGGCTAGTTAAATGTAGTACTATGTATATAGTGTAATTTCGTCTGTACGTGTATAATAATATTTATTGTCTAGATCTGTAATTGCTTTAAACAGCAGGATGCTGTTAATTATGTGAAGTTCATAATAAATCTTAGTTTGATTCAAGCCATTGCAGTTCTGTGTTATTGCTCTTGGACCAAAAGGTCGAAATCTCATATTTTAAGTTAAGTCACTATTGTTCCGTAACATATCCAATTATAAAGTGTCTTGCATATATAGTAGATTAAGGGGGTAAGGTCGAACTTTACAAATGCACCAATCTAATACCTATCTTTTAATAAATTTAATAATATGTTATTCCCATACAACCGCCTACCGTTTGTTGCTGCAGTAAAACCAAGTTTTTATTTTGAAAATATTATTCTGGCACTGTTCTGTGTAAATATTTATATCAAAGTAATTTCGAGAATCTCTTGTATAAAAATTTCAAGAAATTAAATTATGATGATAAAATCATGTGGTTAACACGTCATATTAAGGAAACAGCAATATCGTTTGCAACAATAATTCTTGAGGCGCCAGGGATAGAATAAATAGTCCTGCATTGCCTGCATGTCTTCGACAAAGGGCTTGAAATATTTATCTAAGCTGTCAATTTAAAAAAAAATAAATTATTAGCTCAATGAAAAGTAGAGCTAAAACAATAAAGAATTGTCCTACTCATTCAATAGTATTTTACCTTTTAATTTATTTTATCTCCATATATTCTACACTCTATCTTACAACTATGAAGACTTACTGGATAATTATACTCATAAGTAAGAAACCTTTAATTTAAAAATAATAAAACATAGATATATTAAATATTACACATTTCTGTGGTGTCAACTAATAATATCAGCTACTTTACTAAAACTTGCGACGCATATATATGTATCTCAAAGCATTATAGTATTTTCAAGCGTTTCATCCATAGGAGCTTTATCTCCTTCTTTCTAACTCCATAGATTAAATAGCTCATACAATATATTTATATCAAAACTTTTAATTATGTATAATAAAATATTATAACGCAGAGCTTTAGTTACATAAGACTTATATAACTGTTTGATGTTGAACAATAAACTCTTTCAAAACTTCTTCCAAGAACGTGTCCTTAAATCGCTAAATGTAAATTATCCTTAAGAGCAATTCAATAAAAAGAAAAAAGAATCAAATGAAATGTCATGAAACCCAACTTTCCCAGTTTTGTTAAGTCCCTAACAAACCATTTTACCAAGGTATCATCAATCACGATCTTAGTCGTGCAGAGAAGGTTGCAGTAATCCCAGAGGCTACAAAAATTACTTTCAATGACAAAAATGGTGGATATATTTCCACCGTCTCCAAGATAATTACTCATTCTTGTACTATAATTTTATGTATAGCGACGGAGTTCTCAAAAGACCAAGATCTGACAAAACAAGGCACAGAAAACTGAATATTGAATGTCACATATAGTTTGTGGATTGCAAAGATTTATTTCAATGATGGAAGTTATTTTCTATTCCAATGGATGCTGAGTATATTGAAATTATTTGAAAACATTCGAAAGTATGCAAAATGGAAAAAATTAGAAGATTATTTATGACAGAATTAATTACTAGTGTATGGCTCTACGCGACTTTCTCATATCAGAATCTACTTTAAAGATTATTTATAATTATTTTTTTATTTTACATGAACAAATTTTGAAAAATCGTCATAGTAAGTTCAAATAATTACAGTTACAGCGTGTTATCATTCATTTTAAAATACTGGAAAATATATTTTGATTTGTACCGCATTTGGCATTGCACCCCCGGGGGGTTGTAACTTTCCCCACTAGGGGTCTACAGACGTCTGAACAAAACATTGTGTCGCTGCTATCTATCACAACTGTTACTGAAATTATTAATTATCGTATTCTTTGAGCCAGAAATAACTCATTTTGCGCTTAATTATGTCAATTTTATTCTTATACTGACATGCTTTTCGCCCGAATTTAGAAAAAATTATATCTAGTTATACATTGTTTTGGTGACAAAACCAGATGTAAAATTTTGTGAAAATCCATTATTTTGTAGCCGCTATTGTGCACACAAAAATTGAACGCACACATCACAGACAGACTAACAGAAGGTCATCACTCCCAAAATAGTCATAAAGTGTTCTGGATATCTTAAAACATATATCGGCATCAATATCTCGACTTCAAGAATTTTCGTGAAAACAATACTTTCTCTACAGGGTGTCCCAAATAGATTGAAACGCATTTTAATTCCTTACTCGTTGGAGATAAATGGGAAATGTAAATTGCAAAAATGTTGAAAGTAAGGTAGGAAAAAAGACTACGTTTATGAAATAGTTCTATTAATTTTCAAAAATTTACTCTTTTTAATTGTTTATGCGACAGCCCTTAGATAAATTTGGTCAATCAGAAAATTTTCATTTTTAATGCAGCAAGATCATTAAAAAAAACCCATATCTGTATCGTTAAAATCAATTGATTTATGATAAAGGAAAAAATTTGACTTGTGCCACTTTTCCGTACCATGTGAAAGGCTGTTTCATCAGTGAAAATAGGGATCATAAACAAATTGACGATGGAAATTTTTTATATCAAAAATACGTTAATATGTGTCAAATTTTTTTATCACAAATGCATCTGAATAAAGCAGTACACAGACAAAGATCATATAAAGCAGTGGTACTCACTACGTGGTTAGGGCACGTGATTAAAATATGCATACATTGTTAGAAGACTACTGATATAAGGAGACAAACTTCGTTACAAATACTAGAAATACAATTCACAAAACGCAATTAACAAAGCATTCTCAAAATGTTTTCCTTCAACTCCAATACATAACTGAGTTCTTCTAATAATGCTTCTGTAAATATTTTAGGCTTATAATAATGCTTTTATAAATATTTATATTTTATTCTGCAAATATATGAGTTCTTCACGACTAATAGTGTTGCAAGCATCATTTATCTTTCGTTCAGGTCAATTGCGTTTAATGGGCGAGTATTAAAAACTAGTGTTCGAAGTCGACCCCATAAGTAAAAATCTGATGTGGACAGCACATGACTTTCCGTGCAGAATTATTTCCATGTTCTCTTTACTTTAATTAAATTTAATTCACTTTTAATTCAATTATCGTTCTCATTTTGTAACTGGACTTATTTTCAAAAGTGCCGTAGAGAAAATACGAAAAAACTAAAATATCTCCAGAACGGCTAGTCCTAGTGTAAAGGGGTTGGTCTTATTCTTTTCTTCGTTAAAAATTACGCATAAAACAAGCATGTATTAGATATATTTGAGGATACGTAGTTCTTTATTTTAGATTTTGACGAGTTTTGCGGACCATTTGGCAAAAAAAGGCAGGTTACTTTTTTCGAATCGTACCAAAATCTAATCAACACCAGAGTGACCCACGAGTGACATATCTACCGAATTTTGTGAAATACGGTCCATTAGTTTTTAGCTAGAGTGGATACAAGCTTTTGCGGGCCATTTTGCAAAAAAAGGCAGGTTCTTTTATCCCAAATTGTACCCAAAACAAAACAGCACTAGATTCGCCCACAAGTGATATACCTACCAAATTTTATGAAATTCGGTCCATTAGTCTTTTTGTTAGAAGGGATACAATATATTCACAGACAAACAGACACACATACACACACACAGACGTCACGCTAACAATGGTTTTTTCGTATTCTAAAGGTCTCGAAACGTGTAGATCCGTCGAAAACTCGAGTTGCGATTTTCGGCATGATTCCAATATTTTCCCTATACATTACCATGTATTGCAGGGAAAGTAAAATTTGAGAGGCGTTAAATCAGGGGATCTGGGAGCCCATTCTGTGGCTCCATTCAAACCAATCCACTGTTTATCAAAGTTTTCGTTGAGCCAGTTTGTCACAATTATAGCTTGGTGGGTAAGCACGCCATCTTGTTGATAATACATGTGTTTTAGAAAGGATAATTTTGTCGTCTCCATAAAATCCGTTGCAGTATTGTTTAAAATAAGCTGCATGTATTTGTCAGCTGTAAGTGCCCCTTCATAAAACACAGCACCAATCAGTTTTCAATTCCAAATTCCGCACCATAGAAACACAGAAAACATTCTCAGGTGATGTATTTCACGGACAAAAATGGTTTCGTGTTAACCCAATAATGATCGTTGTGAGTATAGATTGCTTCATTGTCCGTAAACACATCAGTCCATAGAATTTCCTTAATAAAGTTCGAATTGATGTCTTGTTGGATTATCAACCAGTTGCAAAATGCTACACGCATTATCAAAATCAGAGTGATGAAGTGCTTGAAGTCCATGAATACAAAGTGGATGCCAATGCTATTTTCCAAGTGTTCCAGCAATTTATATCCTAGGTAGCCCCAAAGTTTCACTTGTTTTTCGAAAGCTTTTTCGTGGATTGAAAGAAAAATATGCGATGACGTCAGTTTCTCGGTCCCCCGTGTACAAACGATTTCTTCCAGGGCCAAGTCTTGGATGAAATGTACCGGTAGTTCTAAATCTCCTCATCATCCAATAAACAAATGTACGTGAAATTTCAAGCAAGTTTGGATATTGCCGTCTAAAATCCCGAGCAGTTTCTGCAGTATTTTTATTACTCAGAGCATAAATCATTGTTAATTAAAAAAACTCGTTATTTGTTTAAAATACTATAATGCACAACCAGTTACTTGTTCTTAATTCGTTAATCCAGAACAAAACATGATGACGATTCAATGAAGGATTTCTAATCTTATTTTTATTTTGGTACAATATTAAAAAAAAAGTTTAATTGTATTGAATAGAAATAATACTGAGAATAATTATATAAATTAAGATATAAATCGTCTGCATTTCATTCTTCAGTTTTTTTAAATTATTTTACTATTAATATTTGAAACGGCTAAATTAGATTTAAAGGAAAGAAAATATCGTCTGTGAGTTCTATTTTTCCTTTTGAAAAATTATGCTAAATTTCAAAATCATATATTCACTTGCATTTGTTTTCTTATTTATTTTAATTGTTTCTAGTGAAAAATGGCATATCTTAATGTGAAAAATACTTAAATATCCGTGATTGCATCGTGAGCTTACGCAGAATTCGCAAAAATGTCTCCTATGTATTATCATTCAGTTTTATCTTTTTTGTGATATGTCACCAACTTACATTTCTAATTTGATATATAGTTCCCATTCACAATGTTAAATTTTCAATTAAATATAACTTGTTAAATTTTAAGGATTCAGATATGCAGTTTTTTTAATGATCTTTTGCATTAAAAATAAAAAAATTCTGATTCACCAAATTTGTCTCAGGAGGTCCTATAAAAATGTAAAGAGTGCAACTTTCTGAAAATAAATGGAGGGACTATTTCATTAAAGTAGTCTTATTTCCTACCTTACTTTCAACATTTTTGCAATTTACATTGCCCACTTATCTCCAATAGTTAAAGAATTACAGCGCATTTCAATCTTTTTGGGACACCCTGTATACTATACTGCATAGGACGAAAAAGTGAAAATGTTTATGAACTTAAAATATTAAATTCATTGTAAATGTTACAAATATCTTTCGTCCACAGTGGTAGATATAAATATAATTAAATACGCCCTCAATGCAGCAACCAACATAGCAAATTACTGTACTATTAGCAGGTAGACATGCTATGTGTCGTTTAGTGCAATGCCCGAGTGTGACAGTCAGTCACACCATTTGAAGATTATCACTCTCATACTGCATACGGATGTTTAATTCTAGTTTCTAGTCAAGGTAACAGGCTACAGGGATAGTATTCATCTTATAGAAACACACTTTCTGGGCCGTACTATTTAGACCGTATTATGGTTGATCACTTTACTTTTATGAAATTCTATTTTTAACATAACACGAGATATCTACAGTCAATTGAATAAGCTACGATATTTATGAAATATATATACATATATATATATATGAACTTATTTCTGAGTGACAATGTAATCTTGCATTTGGGTGGTGACAAGGATTAATTTCGCTATTATTTTAATATGGGGAGGCTATACAGTTTCATTCAGTATACTTACGTTTCAAGTTTTAATAAAAATATCTGACAATTTCTTGAATTTGAAGTTTTTACATGTATTTTGAGGCGCAAAATAACACTGGACGATCCGGATTCTAAACAATCCAGATGACCGCTTGTATTTATAATTACTTTGTCTCTCAATGATGTATTTTATTTCCTCCGTAGTTTTTACTCAGCAGTTAAGATTCCGATCTGCAATCAGTCACAATCGACACCCTAAACAACAAATGTTACCATATGCTTTAAATTTTTAATTTAGTAATAATAATGATTTTTGAAAATGTTAGGAAAAAATTATAATTTGTTTAGAAAAAAAATCTCTAATAAGTTATCCCCAAAGTATTATTGTATTTCAGCAATTTATTTAGATTGCTGTATACTAACGTCCAGAGATTTAAAAGGTAGGGGTCGTAATTTGTACTTCTAAAAATCAGAACGTGATATATTAATATATGTGGAACTAATTATAGGAACTTCAATTGATAAAACACCACCCTAATACTTACAGTTTATTAAATTTCATAAGATGTTATTCCTATACACTCCTGTACTAGTTCGCGGCTGTCCAAATGGTCGCTCAAGTCCTAGGATGAATCGGACGGTCTGGGTCTTCAACACTTCTGTACTATTTTCCTCTGCAGTAAAACCGAGTCTTTATTTTGCAAATTTATTCTGGCAGTATTCTATATAAATATTTATATCAATGTATTTACCAATTCCCGAAATTCCACTGTATAAATCAAAAGATTAAATAGATCTTACAATATATTTACATCAATTACTTTTAATACGCATAACAGAAATTTAAGTACACATAATAAAAATTATTCTGGTAGAATTACGTGTAAATATTTATATCAATGTATTTCGTGAGATTCCCTTGTATAAACATTTATAAAGAATAAATATATATTAAAATATATTTACATCAATAACTTTTAAATACCCATAATAGAAAATTTAAATACACATAATATAAAGTTTTTCTGGTAGCATTATGTGTAAATATTTATATCAATATATTTCAAGAGATTCTCCTGTATAAAGATTTCAAAATATTAAATAAATCTCACAATATATATACAGGGTGAGTCAGAACCCTTGGACCAAACTTTAAGGGGTGGTAAGTCACATCTAAACAAGCAATTTTTGTCATAAAAAGCAGGGTCCTAACGCAAGAAATAAACCGCTGGACGTCGCTGACATTGAACGCTGTGACGAGTTCGTCAGAACTATACAAGGTTTAAGTCCTGCAGCATGTTCCTGCCAACATTAAAGCCTGTATGTTGTTCCAACACGACGGAGCAACACCCCATTTCAGCGTGGATGTGCGGCACACCTTACATGCTACATTCCCAGGGAAATGGATTGGTCGGGGTGGTCCCATAGCTTTGCCGCCACGATCGCCTGATCTCTCCTGTCTTGACTTTATCTTATGGGACCATATGAAAAGTGTCACCTACGATAGCCCCATCGACTCCGACGAGGATCTTGTTGCTAGGGTTGCTGTTGCTGCCGGCGTTGTCCAAGATATGCCGGGTATTTTTGCTAACGTGCGCCGTTTTCTATGTCGCAGGTGTGAAGCCTGTATTACTGCTGGTGCCGCACTTTTGAGCAGTTTCTGTAACTTTGTCCATGCATTCTGCAACTTATGTCAGTGAAACGTACTTCGTGCCTACTCTGTCATTTTTGTGCTTCCTCCTTTAACGATAAAGTCATCAATTCCTCATTTCACGAACTACCACCTAGCAGTTCACCTCTTGAGTTACGACATTGCTTTGTATTAAAAAAATTGCTTGTTTATATGTGATTTATCACCCTTAGAGTTTGTCCCAAGAGTTCTGACTCACCGTGTATATATATCAATAACTTTAAATACACATAATAAAAAAATTATATCGGAGAGCTTTAGTTGCAATCAGAATTACATAAATTTTTGATGTTGAGCCATAAACTAATTCACATCTTATTCCATGCAACGTATTCTTAAATCCCCAAATGTAAATTATCCTTAATAGCAATTAAAAAAAATGAATAAAATGAGACGTCCTGAAATGTAACTTCCCCAGTTGTGTTAAACCTCTAACAAACCATTTTACAAAGGTATCATCAATCACGATCTAAGTCGTGCAGAAGAGGTTGCAGTAATCCCAGAGGCTACAAAAATTACTTCCAATGACAAAAATGATGGATATATTTCCACCGTCTCCAAGATAATTATTCATTCTCGTACTAGCATGTTATGTTTTGCGACGGAGTACTCGAAAGGCCAAGGTCTGACAAGATAGGCGATATAAATATGAGTATTAAATGTAACATAGTTTGTGGGTTGCAAAGATTTTAAATTAAATCATGGAATTTATTTTCTATTCCAATGGATGCTGGGTTTATATAATTTATTTATAAACTTTCTGAAGTATGAAGTACGGAAAATAGCAGCAGGTTATTTATGATGAAAATTATTAACTAGAGTGTGGATCAAGTTGTCTATCTCATATCTGAATCCACTTATAAGGTATTTTTATTTTTGTAATTTTACATGAAGATTTTCTGAAATCTGCATCTTGAGCCCATATGATTACAATTACAGCGTGTTACCCTTTACTTTAAAATGCTTGAAGAAATCTTCCGATTGATATCATGCTTGGCATTGTGCCTTGCGGGCGGAGGGGGGGGCTTTCCCCACTAGGGAGTCTACTGACGTCATGAACAAAAAATTGTATCGCGGCTATCTATCCCAACTGTGATTGAAATTATTAAGTATTGTGACCGTTGAGCTATAAATAAATACTTTTATGCATAATTAAGTCAAGTTTAATGTTATGCTGCCATGCTAAAAAAATATAAAATTTCGAATAAATTTCAACTTTTTCGTTCGAAATTAAAAAAAAAAAAAAATCCTTCTAGTTCTAGATTTTTTATAACGAAACCAGATATAAAGTTTCGTAAAAATCCATTAATTTTGTGTACACAAAATCGTGTACACTATCGTGTACACAAAAATTGACCACATGCATCATAGACAGGCAGACAGAAGGACACTCCTAAAATAGTCACAGAGTGTTCAAGCGGTCTTAAAACATATATCGGCATCAAAATCTCGACTTCGAAAATTTTCATGGAAACAATACCTTCTCTGTAACTACATATTAAAGTGAAAATTAATATAATTTTAAAATATCAATTTCATTGTTAAGGTTGCAAATATTTTTCTCCATTATATTGAATACGCCCTCACTCTAACAACCAGCATAGCAAAATATTGTACTAGTTGCAGATAAACAGGTTTGCCTGTCGTTATTTTTCGATGCCACAGTATGACTACAGCTAATAACTCTACTGCTTATCTTAAAATTTTCTCCAAACACCAATAAAGTATCAATGCAACAAATTAAATACCAATTAAATACTCAACTAATTGGTAAAACGGCTGATTTCTGTTGTCAAAACATTGACGTGCTTCACAATTCACTTCAACTCGTATTACATCAGCTCTGTCCAAACGTCCGATGATGCCCTTGTATACTTTCAATTGAAATCTCTAAAAAGTCACTGTACAACGGAAAGTTCTAAAGCTGATGAGAAAATTCGAGCACTTTGCAAAACTCGCCAACATGACGATGTAACCCAATTTGTCGCCTAGGTCACGAAATATCCCAGTTGCAGAATACCATACCGTGACATTATAGCAATGGCCGCCTGTGAAAGTGCTTTCTCCTAGCGTAGGAGCAACGTACCATGAAATATTTCGCATATTTATGACAATATATTATGTGTCTCAGACTGAGAGGCTGAAATATTGATATCTAATCAGTTATAATAACATTAGCTGATGGTAGCATACAATCTGAATACAACCATATCTCCGAAGCATTCCTGTGAATACCGTATCTCACATAAGCGACAAACATAGACAAATTCAATTGGTTTCCAATTAGGTTTCGAGAGTATTACAATGGTTATGGAATTTTGTGATAAAATTTAGAATATGACATGAAGCATTATTACTTTGTGGACACAATTCTTTGTACAGCGTACAGCATATTGTCACATGAATTTTATCTAATATTAATATATTTCAAAAGAGCTGACAAATTTTCTGTGGAGAAAATTTATTTGAAATCTTGCATGATTAGAGGAAAACTTTGAATATTCACTTTAGAAAATGTAGTTTCTATATATATATATATATATATATATATATATATATATATATATATATATATATATACTATGCTGCTAAAAAGTACTTGCAAACGTAAACAATTGGGCTACAGTCGCGAAACTTGATATGAAAATGTCGTTTTGAGAGTTAAGGAAATGATCAAGCTGTCAGCGCCAATGATGTTATATGGCTCATGCAACTCCCATGAGAACGGAATATCCCGAAACATTAAACGCGACCGATTTCTCACACATTGGCACTTGAACATCATTTTCTGATTTCAGGCTGTGCTCAATAATGCCTTTGAGATGTAATTAACGGTGCTACGAATAATTGTAGGATTTGGAGATCAGTGGCATCATAGATTTTACAGAAGTTGATTGGTCCAACAGACGTATCAGTTGACATCTTGGTGAAAGCCATATGTTAGTTGCTCGATAGTGGCAAAAGTGTCAAAGAAAAGGCACGAGTAACTATTGCAGAGCCTCAGCCGTTCGAAGGCATTTGTCATCTTCCATTCATCCTGTATCAAGGGATACTATTCGGAGACGGCTATCAGAATATGGGATTAAGTATGAACGTCCATTAAGGCCCCTAAAACTGACCCATCAACACAAGCAGATCCGTTTGGATTGGTGCTGAGCTCGGTCAGATTGTACAGTGTCTGTTTGGATGCATGTTATCTTTAGATTCTAATACCGCTTCTCTCTCAGTTGTGATGACGGCCGCATACGTGTGTGGAAGAAGACAGATCAGCGTTCCAATACCACATTTGTTGTTGAGAGACATACGGACATCATACGTACTGTGGCAGTCAAACAAACCATCTCGTGGGACAGCCGGTCTCCTATAGGCTACAATCCAATCTGACGGCTCTGTACATCAACGATTTTCTGAAGTAATGTATTCTGCCTATGCTGTCAATCCTCCCAGATTCCATTTACCAACAAGACAACGCTCGACTTCAGACTGCACGACTTTCTCAAAAATGTTTTTGAGAATTTAATACCTTCCCATGACCATGCAAGTCCCCAGACCTATCACCAATAGAACACGTCTGAAATATGTTGGGAAGGCAAATGCAGGCTTCTCTGAATATCACAGAATTAGCTGGTCAGTTACAACATTTGCGGCAAAATTGTACATAGATAGATATCTTAAATGTCTTAAATGATGTAAACATTTTCATTTTAATTTGTGATTCATCCCTCACTAAATATGTTGAAACATATATCTAGGATTTTTTATGATAAAATGCTGAAATTTTGTACATTACCATTAGTGTATGGGGCACATTTTACTCGTTGGATATTTTTTTGAACGGGGGCCGTATAAAAACTTAAATTTTGTACTTTTTCAAATTTAATCCCTCGAAAATGTTTATCGATTTCATAAAATTCTGTATCCTTTTTTTACGCAAAATTGTAATTAATTATATATGTCTAATATCAATATTTAAGGAATAAAAGATGAGGTCAATATTTTAATATTTTAGGACACCCTGTACATTATATATATATTAAATATATATATATAATATATATATATGTGTATATATATATATGTATATATATATAATATATATATATATATATATATATATATATATTTAATATATATATATGTGTATATATATATGTATATATATAATATATATATATATATATATATATATATATATGTATATATATAATATATATATATATATATATATATATATTATATATATATATATATATATATGTATATATATAATATATATATATATATATATATATATATATATATATATATATATATATATATATATATATATATATATATATATATATATATATATATATATAAATATACATTAAATGACTTAAAAAGCCAAACTTGCTTCCAAAAATTTAAAAGAACTTTATATATACAACGGTAAAGCGCCATGATGCTTTATACAAGTGTATAACCATATAATCTTCCAAGAAGGACAAGTACCTATATACCCATAAAGATGTTAAAAGAGTATTTATGAAGTGAAGGCCGGGGGGAGTAGCGACCCCCAACTCTCCGGTTAAAGCTTTTACTGCCATGGCGAAACGCTTCAAAGGTAGCCGAAACCTTCTTTCGGTAGCCGAAACCTTCAAACTACATCCAACAAGACACTCACCATTACCTCAATAAACATAAAAACACTTTAAAAACCAAGTCAATTATATAAAACCCTTAAATTTCTTTAAGCAACACTAATAACTATCCAAAGATCTGAAAAGGCGGCGGGGGGGAGAACAAAATCCCACATCAGCATATTATAACTATTGTATGGAATTTTTAACTAAGAGGTTATATCATGTATGAAGGTGTGTGTGGGGAGAAGTGTGGCATCATGTATGGGGCTTTGAGTATGCATCAACGTTATAATGATGGTGAGTTGAAGGAACTGCAACGAAAATACGTCATTACTTATGCAGACAAAGTGACTTCCAATTTTGCTTTTACATGTAAAAAGTACTATGTTATGTTGCTGGGCAAAGCATATGATGATACTAATATGTATATATCGGTGAATCAATCAAACATAGAAATTGGCAATCGTATTCAGGCTTTGTATAAAAAGGCGGGCTTAAGTGTGGGAAGAATTAGGTTCCCTTATTTAACATTGATACCTAAGCTACACAAAGATCCAGTGAATTTCCGACCAGTTACTATAGATTACAAAACGTATTTAACTAGAGCTAATAAATCTTTTTTGAATTATTTAAAAATAGTATTACGGAATCTTTACAGACAGGGCAGCTATTTTATTAGAAATAGTTATGAAGTTGTTAACAAGCTGAAAGAGATGCCAAATATTAAAATTTACAAGAGTTATAATTTTGCAGATTTATTTTACAATATAGACATTGACGACTTGAATAGTATTGTTATGGAAAATTTCCATAGCTGTGACTTACAGTCATATATTGCATTGGGAAAATTTAAAGCATTAGTAAGGCTTGTGTTGTTCGAAACGGTTCTTTTTAATGGTAAGAGTTATTTTAAACAGATTAAAGGAATTCCCATGGGAGGTAATTGTTCCTCCGTACTGGCTGATATTTACTTGGACAAATACGAAAGGGGTACACACATCCTGAAAGAAATATTGTTCTTGCGTTATGTAGATGATCTCCTATGTGGATTTGAGGATTATAATTATAGCTTGAATTTTAATTTTTATCCAGCATCATTGACTTTATTGGAAACACCAATTAATGCGGATCTAAGTCTCAACTTCTTAGATATTACAATAAAGCGACCTTCTACTTCACAGCATTACCATATTTATGACAAACGTAAATCTTTTGATTTTGACATAAAGTTTATGACGTCATGGACCACGTGTTTACATCGTAACATTTTCAGAAATTTGATTATAAATCAATTATCACGTCATAAGTTATTGAATTTTTCAAGTTTGGCTCAATACACAAGTGATATCCATTTATTGAGAGAGGCTAGTAAGGAGGGTTATCCCCCTGTTTTTTTGATAAAGATTGTTTCAGATTTTCATGGATTAACTGTGACCAAGACAAGAAAGCGCTATTTTGGAAAAGATTTGATGTCGGGACGGTTGGCCACGAAGGTGGTCGGTCGGAAGTTTTCTGCTCTATCTTTGTTGTATGAGCAGAGTATGGCGAAGCCGTCTTCTAGTGCAGGAAAACGGAAGGGAGGAAACAACGGAGTGCCGGAGATAAGTCGGCGTAAACTATTTAGTGATGCTGGCTTATGGAGAGGAAATAACCTATCTGACAGAGAGAAAATTGATATTGCTTTTTAAAACGGAACGACTGAAGCGAAAATAATCTTGACCAGGACGGATTGGAAGATACCGTTTCACCCAATTCTCTGCAAAAAAGAATTGCAACATGAGGATATTCAAAGTGA
>OX578154.1:35707035-35722035 GCA_951213105.1 Amaurobius ferox
AAATCACGTATAAAACAAGCATTTAATGGATATATTTGAGCATACGTAGCTTTTTATTTTAGATTTTGGCGATTTTTGCGGGCCATTTCGTAAAAAAAGGCAGGTTGTTCTTTTCCGAATCGTAACAAAATCGAATCATCACCAGATCTTCCTACAAGTAACTTATCTACCAAATTTTGTGAAATTTGGTCAATTAGTATTTTAGCTAGAGTGAATACATGAAATTTTTACGGGCCATTTCGCAAAAAAAGACGGGTTCTGTTTTTTGAAATCATACCAAAAACTAATCAGCACCAGGGTCTCACGCAAGTGACTTACATACCAAATTTTGTGAAATTCGGTCCATTAGTTTTTCAGTTAGGGTGGATACATACATTGCACAGACAGACACACACACAGTCGTCACGCTAAATATAGTTTTTTCGTTTTCTAGAGGTCTCGAAACGTGTAGATCCGTCGAAAACCCAAGTTGCGAATTTCGGTATGATTCCAATACTTTCCCTATACATTACCATGTATTGCAGGGAATGTAAAAAGTGGACATTTTGCCGGAACTGATCCAATATTGAATTACAATATCGAGACAAAAAATCGCCAATATTTCCAATGTATCTCCAATATTGGCGAAATACTGTATTTAAAATATTAGCCAATATTTTTGGTCAATTTCACCTCCATATTTGCCCAATATTGTGATTACATTAGAAATATTTCCAAGATCTACAAAATAGTGTCAAATAGTAATGCCAAGATATAAATTTTTGTTTCAATATTAGACCAATATTAAATGCTATAAGTGTTTATAACCCCTTTTTTTCTAATCTGTCATACAAACATCTGTCATACTATATATTTCAAATTAATAATTATAATTCTCCAAAATTGAAAGGAAATAAAAAACTATATATATATATATATATATATATATATATATATATATATATATATATATATATATATATATATATATATATATAAAGAAGAAAAGTGGATGTGTATGAACTACCGTAACTGAAGAACGGTTGAACCGAATATCATGAAATTTGTCTTGGTGGTCTTGAGATCACTCCATAAAAGACATAGGTCAAGTTTCGAGTTTTTACAACCAGTGCTTCTCCAGATATTAGTGAAAAACGACACTTTTTCCTAGGAGTTCTACTCTCTAACTCCATGATTCACAACGAAAAAGGTTGGGCATTGTTGGTTTAAAAGTTGAAAGTCAATTAAATCTCTGAGTTTTGTGGGAGTTTATTGAACGTATTAGACACTTTTGAAAATCGCAAGTTTCAGATATGAATTTAAATGGAAACTTTCACCATGGTTTATTTCTCACAGGCTTACTCAACAACAAAATGTATTAAGAAATCACAAGATAGATCAATCATGTATAAAGCATTGATTATGGAGCACTTTCCAACTTTAATTTTATTTAAACATTTCTAAAAAGCGATACATTCAGCGGTGATATATCACAATCGGCCCTATATGTTCCGGTGTAATTTTTATCACAGATTTGAATGGTAAATCCCGAGCAACGCCGAGTAATCGCTGCTAGTATATAATATAATCTTCCCGATTTTGAATTTTCATGTATTCTGGAGAAATATTTTTCAATTTATCAACAATTCCATAACTTCGGCTAGTTGGCCATATTTCGTCAGATTTACAGCTAAGGTTATACAATTTAAAAATACTTGGCACTTAATTTAATTTTATATAACTTTTTCGAAAAATTTATCTGAAAAAAGTGCCATGTATCGAAAACGAGTCATTCTAAAGTTCGCAGAGTATTTTATGACGAGATTCATTTACCCCATATTTTAGAGGTTTACCGAACATATTTAAAAATCTATGAATATTTTTTAATTTTTAAAAATGTTCTACAACTTGTCGGATAAAATGCTACATTTTGGTAAAAAAACAAGAAATATCATTCATGCATAAAGCATTGATTATTAAACACTTTCCAACTGAAATGATATTTTATTTAACCATCTCTAAAATGTGATAATTCAGAGCTGGTATATTTTAAATTATCACAGTACTACAGTAATTTATTATAATTGAAAACTTAAAAATTTCATGGAATAAATGAGCTATATTCGTCATAGAAATATAAATCATCTGGCTCTCTATGTAAAAGCAATGACTGTATCATTCATGGCATTTATATTCCAGACTCCAGAGCTAAATAATTTTTCATGAAAAATTCAGCAATTAATATGCAACTCATCTTAAAATCATTTGTTAGCCTTCTGTTCGCAATGAAAGTATGCTTCGTTGCAAACAAAATTGACATTTTATTGATTCAAATTTTGATGATCATTTCATCTAAAAAATATTTTAATTCCGTTGGCGAAAAATATAAATGCACAAAAAATATGCAAGAATAAAGCTGTTTTAGGACGGCTGCAGCACCAAATATACATTTAAAAAAACTAAAAAAATAACGATTTCTACACTGGCAATAAATTTGGATGTCATATGTTATTTTAAAATGGGTCACGTGATCTCGTCATACAATACGGGTGTAATTAATATTTTAATTTTTAGTTAAAACTAATGGACATATTTTTATGAGATTTTATGAGATAATTTAAATATTTTCTAAAATTTTAAAAGCAATATGTGAATATTAACTTCGCTCAAAAACTGTTTGTATAATTATGTCCCATGGGATTCAATGTATTTCACGTTTGCAACACGCGTTCAATCCAAAACTAATTCGGTGTTATTAGATCATGTACATTCCCATACGTACCGCAGACCGTCTCAACAACATACTAAAATTTAATTTCGATAAAGACATTTTTACGGCAGATATCGTGCGAATGGTGAGAGAGACGGACAGAATGAATGGACAATGTCAGAAACACTTTTCAACTATGTTGGAAAGCGTTAAAACCGCGAGGTGCTGTATGATAATTATCGACTTTCGAAGAAGGGTAACATACCGACTTAGATACAAACAAATAAACAAACATATAAACATGGGTTTTCATGAATGTCAGTGTAAAAATACTTTTTTATTATTCCTTGTAAGGATAAATTGTTTAACTAACAATATTAATAATTTAAAATAAACAATTTCAGTTGAAACTAGTGTCTCTGTATCGTGCATGATAACATCATTAGTACTTCACAAAAATTGCCTGAACCTTGAGTTGGAGAAATAGGTGGGTTCTGCAGATTCACGTAAATTGAAAAAAAAATTCTTAAATCATTAAATATATTCATTATTAGCAAATACACAAAGTATTTGTATGAATTTTTAACCAGAAATAAATCAACTACTGCTGTATAGCAATTAAAACAAACTGATCTCAAAAAATTAGGAAATTTATATTTCCACAATATTTCTTATAACACTCTCTTAAAAGAGGGATTTTTATGAAAGTTAGATAAATTTTTTAATCCGTAACAAATAAAAAACTTGGCATTTATTTTGTTATGATTCAATTTTCAGCTAATTGATTTCAAAAATATATTGCTTATTTTTTATTTTTTCACAATATTTGTTTGTTTTAATATACTATAGTGAAATATATGTGCTGGATAATTTCAATTTATAGTTTACGAAATGAAATAAAATAAGAAAAATTTTCTTCCAAAGGAAAATAAACGTTTCTCTCACGTTCCGAAGAAAATTGAATTCGCAAAAATTATGAAACTTCCATCTCATTCTCAATTTATCTTTCAAATGATACAGAGATAAAGTATGCCTTTTGAGATAATTTATGAGAGTAAGGCATAACAAATGACATTACTGCAGTTGTTAAAGTCAATGCGATGTGCATTAGAACTAAATATATATATTCACAATGTATAGCATATGCAGATTCCATTAAACGCAATTTATTTTCATCCTCAATTATCTATTCTCAGAAGTTATACTGTCTTCTTAATTCAGATATTTGAATCTGTTTTTGAGGTGATTAATTGTACTTTAATTAAAAGTTTTCTTAAATTTTCATGCTTACATTTTTTTCTAAGCAAATAAACTATTCTAAACAACAAATTTATCTACAAACTAATCCAAACTTCTACTTCTGACACATAATTTATCTTTCAAATTACATTCTGAGATAGAATATGCCTTTTGCAATAATTTATGAGAGCTGGGCATAATAAATGACATTACTGCAGCTGTTAAAGTCAATACGATATGCATTAGAACTAAATATAAATATTCGCCGTGTATAGCATGTGCGAGTTTCATTAAACGGAATTTTTATTTTCACCCTCAATTAACTATTCGGGAAAATTATACTGTTTTGTTTATTGAGGTATTTCAATACTTGACAAGCAGTTTTTTACATGATTAATGGTACTGTAATTGAAGTTTTTCTAAAATGTTCGTAATTACGTTTATTCTAAATAAACAAACTATTATGAACAACAAACTTCTCTACAACCTATTCTAGACAACAAACGTCTATGCAAACTATTCTGAACTTCTACTTCTAACTCATAATCAATTTATATTTCAAATGATACATTCATATATAGAGTACTATGCCTTTTGCAACAATGTATGAGAGCTGGGCATAATAAATGACATTAATGTAGTTGTTAAAGTCAATAGCATATGCATTACAGCTAAGTATAGATATTAGCCATTTACAGCATATGCGGGTTCCATTAAACCTAATTTTAATTTCACCCTCAAATAACTATTCGGAGAAATTACACTGTTTTTTAATTCAGATATTTGAATAATTGACAAGCTGTTTTTGAAGTAATTAATGGTATTCTAATTGAAGTGTTTCTTAAATGTTCTTGATTACATTTATTCTAAACAAACAAACTATTCTAAACAACAAAATTCTCTACACACTATACTAAACAACAAATTTCTCTACAAACTATTCTAAACAACAAACTTCTCTACAAGCTATTCTAAACAACAAACTTCTGTACAAACTTTTCTAAACAACAAACTTCTCTACAAAATATTCTAAACAACAAACTTCTCTACAAACTACTCTAAACAACAAACTTATCTGCAAAATATTCTGAACTACTACTTCTAATTAATAATCAATTTATATTTCAAATGATACATTCCGAGAGAGAATACTATGCCTTTTGCAACAATATATTGAAGACTGGGCAGAATGAATGACATTAATGTAAAAGTCAATGTCATATGCATTAGAGCTAAATATAGATATTAACCATGTATAGCATATGCGAGTTCCATTAAACCAAATTTTAATTTCACCCTCAATCAACTATTCGGAAAAAGTATACTCTTTTTTTAATTCAGATATTTGAATACCTGACTAGTTATTTTTGAAGTAATTAATGGTATTCTAATTGAAGTTTTTCTTAAATATTCGTGATTACATTTATTCCAAATAAACTATTCTGAACAACAGACTTCTCTACAAATTATTGTAAACTTCTACATCAAACTCATTCTCAATTTATCATTCAAATTATACTTTCTGAGAAAAAGTGTGCATATTGCAATAATTTTTGAGGGCTGAGCATAATAAATGAAATTACTGCAGTTATTAAAGTCAGTGGGTAAAGTCATTAGAACTAAATATAGATATTCGCCATGAATGCCACTTGCGGATTCCATTAACTGTCATCCCCCCCTCAATTAAATATTCGGGGAAATTATAATGTCTTGTTAATTTAGATATTTGAATACATGAAGCTACTTTTGACGTGATTAATGATACTCTAACTGAAGTTTTTCTTAAATGTTCGTGAATACATTTATTCTAAACAAATAAACTATTCTAAACAACAAAATTCTCTACAAACTATTCTAAACAACAAACTTCTCTACAAACTTTTCTAAACAACAAACTTCTCTAAAAACTATTCTAAAAAATAAACTTCTCTACAAATTATTCTAAACACAAACTTCTCTACAAACTATTCTAAACAACAAATTTCTCTACAAACTATTCCAAACAACAAACTTCTGTACAAACTATTCTAAACAACAAACTTCCCTACAAACTATTCTAAACAACAAACTTCTCTACAAACTATTATAAACAACAAAATTCAAACGATTCTAAACAACAAACTTCTCTACAAACAATGCTAAACAACAAACTTATGTGCAAAATATTCTAAACTTCTGTTTCTAACACATTCACAATTTATTTTTCAAATGACACGTTCTAAGAGAATATGCCATTTGCAATAATTTATGAGAGGTGGGAATAATAAATGAAATTACTTCAGCTATACAAGCTATTCCAAGCAACAAAGTCATTTTTGTCATGCATTAGAACTAAATATAGATATTCGCCATGTATAGTTCATGCGGATTCCATTAAGAGCAATTTTTATTCACCCTTATCAAATTATAATGTCTGGTTTATTCAAATATTTGATTAATTAACCAGCTGTTTTTGACGTGATTAATGACACTTAAATAGAAGTTTTTCTTAAAAGTTCGTGATTCAAATGTCTGATTGTTTGATGAAAATGCGTAATGAATAATATAAGCAAAATATTAGGAACTTGTAAGTAAACGTAAACGCAAATCTACGTTTACTTGTCTACGATTACTAACTACACTAGAACGAATTACCTGCGGTTTTCCTGTTCACAAATAAGAGGCTGTTACTAAATTAACTAAACAAATGACACATCTTAAAATCCTATCCAAAGGTCACTTTTTAAACAATCATACTACAGACGTACATCAAATACAGCCAAAGCGCTACCGACCATCCTCATGTACATCTTCAGTGGCGATATCCTAAGAGGCTGATAGTTAATACCAATCAGTAAACAAATTGCCAAAGCAATTACAAACGAAATCACCACAACATGCGAAATCTTTAATTTAGTTACAAGAAGCAATAAAATCGAATTATAGAGCAACAAAGGTTTTCTAAATGTTTATTCTAATAAATGGCGTTAGAGGTCAGCCGTAAAGGAAGTACGACAAATTATTTCCGATGTCATATTTCTATATATTTATACCTTATAACATTATAATTAAAGAAC
Organism: Amaurobius ferox; assembly: GCA_951213105.1. Classification (NCBI taxonomy): domain Eukaryota; kingdom Metazoa; phylum Arthropoda; class Arachnida; order Araneae; family Amaurobiidae; genus Amaurobius; species Amaurobius ferox. Next base: position 35,714,020 of record OX578154.1, read on the forward strand.
GGATGGCTCTTCATAATGTATTTTTATTTTGGAATAGTGTATAATATTTAGAGGTGTTACTGTTAAATTATAAATATCGGATTTACAGTCAATTTTTATATCGCAATACAAACATGAGAAATATTATAAACACACGAAAAATATATATTTTATTTATTGTAGCAAACTTCCGCCTATTAATAGTATAAGCTTAGTTTTATAAGCTAAACTTCTTAGATCAAAGGACGTGTATCCAGATTGTATGCGCCCCGCGTGAATTTTAAAAGTGTATAATGCATACGCAGCGGGCGTTATGTAAACGTATATACGACCGCATTGATGTCGAAAGTGCACGTTGATGTCGAAAGTGCACGTTGATGTAGAACTTTTAATAATTGTCATATTTCGAATTATGCAATTTTTAGGGTCGCCATAGATTTATTTCTTGCAAAAAATAATGATAATTCCTTAAATAATTGGTCGTAAGGTATAAAGGAGAAACCAATAATTTATGCGATGCATTGCATGTTATTAGTATCAAATTAGAATAAAATAACTTCGTTTAATTAAGCATACAATAAAAAAATAATGGTATTGACCGATTTCTAAGGCAAGAAACAGCTTTCAGGACACACAAGAAGCTCAACAACAAGTGATATCTAGATAGGCAATGTATGTAAAACCAACAAACCTGACGGAATCATAGAAAGCGGTTAACCAATGACAGGAGCAAAGAAAGATGTAGAAATCCAAGAAACAAGGGGTTGGATACAATGAATGAACGGAAAATACCAAAGAAAAAATGTATCTCTTACAAAGGATTCAAAGAACTTGTTGAATAAGTAAAAGTATGAGCAAAAGTTTTTAAAAATTATTAAATCCTTCATGTATATCGATCACAACAAATACTTTAATATTCATTTATAAAAGTATATCGAACTGACATATTGCTTAAATAATTTAATGACTGTAAGTGGCCTCGAAACTCATTCAATTAAATAAATGAATATAATCGACATCAGATATTTTGTGTATTAACTTACATATGTGCAGTTTCAAAGAAAAAAAATCTTATGTGAGCAGCACATGACTTTTTCTGCAGACTCATATTCACGTTCTCTTTAATTCTTCAATAACTCATCGAGTTTAATTGCACAAAATAACACCCATAATTATTTAAAATTACACTCAATTTGCACTTTTAAATCAATTTTCGTTCTCATTTGGTAACTGGACTTATTTTCATATGCGTCGTAGAGAAAATGCGAAAAGATAAACATATCTCTAGAACGACTAGTCCTGGTGTAATGGGGTTGGACATATTCTTTTCATCGTTAAAAATTACGTATAAAACAAGCATCTAATTTTGAGCATAGGTAGTTTTTTATATTAGATGTTGACGATTTTTACGAGCCGTTTAAAAAAAATCTGATGTGGGCAGCACATGACTTTCCCTGCAGACTTATATTCACGTTCTATTTATTTAAAGTAATTTTAATTCACTTTTAATTCAATTTTCGTTCTCATTTGAAAACTGGACTTATTTTCAAAAATGGTGTTGGAAAAATACGAAAAACTAAAATGTCTCGAAAACGGCTAGTCCTAGTGTAATGGGGTTGGTCTTATTCTTTTCTTCGCTAAAATTTACGTATTAAACGAGCATTTAATGGCTATATTTGAGCATACGTAGCTTTTTAGTTTAGATTTTGATGATTTTTGCGGGCCATTTTGCAAAAAAAGGCAGGTTATTTTTTTTCGAATTATACTAAAATCTAATCACCACCAGGGTGGCCTGCAAGCGATTTATCTACCAAATTTTGTGAAATTCGGTCCATTAGTTTTTCAGTTAGAGTGGATACAAGCTTTTGCGGGCCATTTCGCAAAAAAAGGCGGGTTCTTTTAACCGGAGTCATACCCAAAACTAATCAGCACCAGATTCGTGCACAAGTGACTTACCTACCAAATTTTATGAAATTCGGTCAATTAGTTTTTTAGTTAGAGTGGATAAAAAATCTGCACAGACAGACAGGCACACAGACAGACAGACAGACAGACACACAGACAAACAGACACACAGACACACACACAGACGTCACGCTAAAAATAGTTTTTTGGTATTCTAGAGGTCTCGAAACGTGTAGATCCGTCGAAAACTCGAGTTGCGATTTTCGACATGATTCCAATACTTTCCCTATACATTACCATGCATTGCAGGGAAAGTAAAAAAAAACAGTTTATTTTTTTCCGAATCGTACCAAAATCTAATCAACACCAGTGTAACCCACAAGTGACTTATCGACTGAAGTTTTCAATATCTGATCTATTATCTTTCAGATAGAATGGATACAGGCAGTTTTTATGGGCCATTTTGAAAAGAAGGCGAGTTCTTTTATTCCGAATCGTACCCAAAACTAATCAGCACCAAGGTCACACACAAGTGACATAAATGCCAGTTAGGAAATTTGGACCATTAGTTTTTGAGTGGATGCATACAACACCCAGTCAGACACACAAACAGGCAGCCATCCACTCAATCTGCTGCTCATACCTCAGGGTGAGTCGAGTAGTCTGGGTTTTCGACACAGACAGACAGAACACCGGCAGACAGACACACCGGCAGACAGACACACCGAAAGACAGAGGGACAGACCTTACACACTGACAGACATCCAGACGTCACGCTAAAAGTTGATTTTTCGTATACTAGATACTCACCTTATACATTACCATGTGTTGCAGTAAATAATTGCGGACATGTTAAATTGTGCAATAAAATTCTCCTTTTCAACCATCTAAATGTTCTTCTCTGCAATATATGTCTAATTTTACAATATTTATGTTAACTGTTGATGAATGTAACATAAATGTACGTCACAAAAATGTGATGTGTGTTAATTTAATGTATGATTCATATGTGTATTTTAAAAGAGAGAATATGTATTAAATATTTTATATTTAACTTAAATACAAAGTGTTAATTTGTGTATTAAAATTGTCCCATTTCACCTATCGATATTTTATATCCGCCCTATATCCCATATTTTACAATATTTGCACCAATTTTATGTGAATATGACATTAATGTACTGTGTATTTGTACTGAACTGTACTGTTCATTAATGCACTGTGAAATGTAATGTGTATTTAGTTTAATGTATGGTTAAATAAATGTAGGTGCATTTTACAATAGAAAATATATATTAAATATTTGTATATTTAACTTAAATACAAAATCTTAAATTGTGTATTAAAATTGCTGAATTTTTACCCATCGATATGTTTGTTCTATCAGCCCTATATTCCTTATTCCAGTATTTGTGGCATCTGTAGAAGAATATAATATTAATGTACGTCAGAGAAATATAATGTGTATTACATTCAATACATGGTTAACTAATATATATGTTCATTTTAAACGAGAAAATATATATTAAATATTTTTATATTTAAATTAAATACAAAATTTTGAATTGTGTATTAAAATTAATCCACTGCAAAAATCATTCTCCTATATATACACTATTTTGCAATATTTATATCATCTGCAGATGAATATAACATAAATGTATGCCACAGAAATGTAATATGTGTTTAATTAAATGTATTGTTAATACATTTAATTAAACACACATTCCATTAAGGAAGGTATGCGCATTTTAAAATAGAATATATATATTAAATATTTCTATATTTAACTTAAATACAAAATATTAAATTGGATATTAAAATTGCTCCATTTCACTCACCGAGTTATTCTATCCGCCCTGCATCCATTATTTTACAATATTTACGTCATCTATAGCTAAATGTAACAGTAATGTACGGCACAGAAATATACTGTGTGCTTCAGTAAATGCATAGTTAATATATTTAATTAAACACAAATTACATCGGAGGAATGTATGAAAATTTTAAAAGAGAAAATATATGTGCGCTATTTATATATTTAACTAAAATACAAAATGTTAAATTAGGTATTAAAATTGCTCCATTTTCCTCATCGAGATGTTCTATGCGCCCTATATCCATTATTTTACAATATTTACTTCATCTTTGGATAAATATAACAGTAATATACGGCACAGAAATATAATGTGTTCTTAATTACATCTATGGTTAGTTAAATGCACTTTACATTTAAGGAATGTATGTACATTCTAAAAGAGAAAGTATATATGAAATGTTTGTATATTTAACTTAAATACAAAATTTTAAATTGTGTATTAAAATTGATCCACCGTGAAGATCTATCTGCCATATATACACTATTTTGCAATATTTATATCATCTGCAGATGAATATAACATAAATTTACGTCACAGAAATGTAATATGAGTTTAACTAAATGTATGGTTAATACATTTAATTAAACACACATTCCATTAAGGAATGTATGTGCACTTTAAAATAGAATATATATATTAAATATTTCTCTATTTAACTCAAATACAAAATATTAAATTGGGTATTAAAACTGTTCCATTTTACTCATCGAGTTGTTCTATCCGCCATATATCCATTATTTTACAATATTTACGTCATCTGCAGATAAATGAAACAGTGATGTACGGTACAGAAATATAATGTGTGCTTCAGTAAATGCATAGTTAATATATTTGATTAAACACAAATTACATCTGAGGAATGTATGAACAATTTAAAGGGGAAAATATATGTGAACCATTTAACTAAAATGCAAAATATTAAATTGGGTATTAAAATTGCTCCATTTCACTCATCGGGATATTCTATGCGCCCTATATCCATTATTTTACAATATTTACGTCATCTATAGATAAATGTAACAGTAATGTACGGCACAGAAATATAATGTGTGCTTCAGTAAATGCATAGTTAATATATTTAATTAAGCACAAGTTACATCTGAGGAATGTATGAACATTTTAAATGAGAAAATATATGTAAACTATTTCTATATTTAACTAAAATGCAAAATATTAAATTGGTAATAAAATTGCTCCATTTCACTCATCGAGATGTTCTATGCGCCCTATATCCATTATTTTACAATATTTACGTCATCTGCAGAGAAATGTAACAGTGATGTACGGTACAGAAATATAATGTGTGCTTTAGTAAATGCATAGTTAATATATTTAATTAAGCACAAATTACATATGAGGAATGTATGAACATTTTAAAAGCGAAAATATATGTGAAGTATTTCTATATTTAACTAAAATACAAAATATCAAATTAGGTATTAAAATTGCTCCATTTCACTCAACGAGTTGGTCTATGCGACCAATATCCATTATTTTACAATATTTACGTCCTCTGTATATGAATGTAACAGTGATGCACGGTACAGAAATATAATGTGTGGTTCAGTAAATGCATAGTTAGTATATTTAATTAAACACAAATTACTTCTGAAGAATGTATGAACATTTTAAAAGCGAAAATATATGTGCAGTATTTCTATATTTAACTAAAATACAAAATATTAAATTAGGTATTAAAATTGCTCCATTTCACTCAACGAGTTGTTCTATGCGACCTACATCCATTATTTTACAATATTTACGTCATCTGTAGATGAATGTAACAGTGATTTACGGTACAGAAATATAATGTGTGCTTCAGTAAATGCATAGTTAATATATTTAATTAAACGCAAATTACATCGGAGGAATGTATGAAAATTTTAAAAGAGAAAATATACGTGCTCTATTTATATATTTATATAAAATACAAAAAAATAAATTAGGTATTAAAATTGCTCCATTTCACACATCGAGATGTTCTATGCGCCCTTTATCCATTATTTTACAATATTTACGTCATCCGTAGATAAATATAACAGTAATATACGACACAAAAATATGTGTGTTTAATTACATCTATGTTTAGTTAAATTCACTTTATATTTAAGGAATGTATGTACATTCTAAAAGAGAAAGCATATATGAAATATTTGTATATTTAACTTAAATACAGAATTTTAAATTCTGTATTTAAATTGCTCCATTTCATTGATGTGTTCTATCCGCCCTATATATTTAATATTTCACAATATTTACGTTATCGGTAGATGAATATAACATAAATGTGCGTCACAGATATAACAACGAAGGTTACTTTACATAATAATAAATGAAATATGAAATGAAAGATCCAATATTTTGATGGAATCTAATGAAATTACTCAAATAAGACATCTCACGTTTGAATGCTTAAATATCAATAGTATATTGGATAGAATAATATTTACACACAGTCCGAATATAATTGCGTCTGTAGGGCATTTTGGGGTATTTGCAACTTGAATATGGGGGGAAATTCTCTTGAATTTGAATTAAATTTATGTAGCAGGAAATTGGTTATTGCATTTCATAATGAAATTTCAATATATCGTATATGGTTAAATTAAGCCGTAAGTTTCAATATGTATCTTGTCAAATGAGGAATATATTTTATTTGATAGAAAACTTTCTAGAACTGTTGAGAAAGTGTGAATAATGGACACATAATTTAACATCGTTTATACTGGTGCTTATTACAGTTGGTACGAAGTACAGAAATTGAATAGGCTTTCGTTTTAGAAATGACCTGCAATAACACAAAGAAAACGAAATAAAATGATAAATACTCTTAGCTGTATCGCATAATAAAAAAATAGTTTTATCTGTATTTCCTGTCTATGTCGAAGCGTTGGACTGCGGCGAAAATTGTTACTAGGTCACCCGAAGTCTCTATATGATGCACCACGGCGAGATTTTTTTAATAATTTCTTTTTTTTTAAATTTATCATCTTGTAAAGTAGAACATTACTTTTTTCCTCCATTTCGTTAAGTTAAATTTATTTATTCACTGCCGCTACAAGCTATATTCGCTTTGTTTAGACGTTATAAATATATGTATATATATATATATATATATATATATATATATATATATATATTCTCATATTTATATATATATACAAAAATCACAATCCGTGAATACTGGAAGCCTATTGCTTTTAAACGTAATCGAATATCCAGAACCCCACTAAATTTTCGAGTGAAATTTTAAAAAAATCATCAAAAAATCGAAACCTTTAATACAGTGAAGCAAATAGACATTTTTTATGTAATTTTTCCTTAGAAAACGATTGGCATAAACTTCAGAACGCTAGCATGAACTGTTCTCGAGATATTGAACATTTTTCAAATAAATTTTATAAACATCCCATTAATTAAAATAAACATTAACTATTGAGAAACATGTTCACTTTTCATATGTAATATCATTCGATAAATTAGGTGACATCATTCTCGTGGATCTAGCTTGTTCCGTTCATGAGAAAAGTTGCTTTGAGTAATATTTTTGTATTTGAACGCCAATAGTCATTTATCTGCTATAAGAATAACTTATTTCTCCGTCCATAACGCTTAGTGAAATTATGGCGACGAAATTGGCGGAATGTCGCCAACTTGGCGACTTTCTTAAATAATGCCAAATTAACGAAAATCTAGCCAGATGGATAAAAATGAAGCTAAATCAATGAAAATGATGACTAATTGTCGAAAATTCAATATCTTGGAAAGAATATAATTATCTACTATAAGAAAAACCTATTTTTTTACTGTAAAAGTAGTAAATTCATTGCATTGTATAAGGAAACTCATGTGTTGTCCACAGCAGATTTTTTTGTTGATGTTATATTATCATTACTGCCGTTGTCCCAGAATTTGGCCTAAATGGAATAAAAATTCGCTAAGAGAGCTGCATTTTCTTAATTCCAGATCAGGGAGAAAATAACATGTTTATTTTCTGCGGCTTTAAATATATTATTTCTGTTCGACGACCGATAAAAGATCGAGCGCTTATATAGGGCGTATTTAAAGAGCGCATTTTAGAGAAATATGCCAGCGTTGTATATTTGACATAATCGCGAAATTAAAAAGGAAACGAGTAAATGATATTTAGTTAAAAACAGGTGCTTTAGAAATTAAGGATTTTATCTGTATCTGTATTATTTAAGTAACAAGCGCTCAGTTAAGGCAACGTTCTAGTATAAAATAAATTCTT
>OX578154.1:35727035-35807035 GCA_951213105.1 Amaurobius ferox
TACACTAGCAAAAATACTAAATGACCAAATTTCACAATATTTGGTAGATAAGTTACTTGTGGGATGCCCTGTTGCTGATTAGATTTTGGTCTGAACAACCACAACAAAGGAAATGTCACGATTGCTGAGTTCAACCCCCTATGCCTTGGTGAAATAGTGGTGCACTAGCACGAGGTATTTTATTTTGTTTAAAACATTAGGCGGCTAATTAATGATCTTGGGGATGCTAACGATGTTAATACGTTGTGAGGTGTGAATAGAATAGATAGAAATATACATATTCAAGTACGTACATATGGCCCGCCATGCAAGCAAGCAGATTAGCTTGAATGTTAAATCTCGTCAGATATATTGTAAATGTTTACATTATATACCGATAAGTAAGTTAGTTAAATAATTTGATATTTGACGTGAAGTCTATGGTCGAAGTATCTAAATGAAATCAGGGCGAAAACTAAAAGTGTTAGATATAAAGAGTTTGTGAGCAATAAACTTATTTAACATTACTGGAGTTTTATTTTGCAAAATGTTACTCCCATAGAACCATTTTGGTCCCCTCGGACTGGATCCATTGCCGATCTTTTTCTAAGAAAATATCTGATATCTAGACTTATTTTTTTTTTACTTTTTCCAAAGTGAGCGGAATATGTTTTCAAACAAAACAACGTCTACTGTTAAATTTGGCAGGCTAATTTTAGTCTTCAAATACAGGAATCCATTTGGTTTCACCGAAGATTCTATTAAAAGAACTATTGTTTTTCTTTTTCTTTTTCCACTAATCAACATTTATTAGTTTGTCAGAAAAGTTATTTATTACAGACGCCAGAGTTCTTAATCGTCTTATATTACTGGCTGGTCAACTATTAGATGTCTACCCGTTAGACAAAGTCTGACATGAACCAAGATGTTTCAGTTTGTAATACGATTTAAGGACAGTCGTTCCTCTCAAAATGAGGGATGGACGACAAGAACATGTTTTTCTGTCATACTGGAAATGACATCTCTATCAAGACATATACTATTTCTACACAGTATTATCCATCTTGAATAAAGAAATACGCTTTAATTTATGGCTGCCAGATGAAATATTACCTCCTTGCTAGACGAAAAACTTTCATAACTTATATTGTTAAGTATTCACCAGATCGGGGCAGATATCAATGAAATAAGTTGTTTTAATCATTATTTTGATAGCCAGAAAGGAAAGTTCAAGTGCATTGTGTAGAAGCCAATTTGAGCAAACTAGTGGAAAGTGTATTGCTACAATTACTACAATTTATAGCCTTTTATTAATGAACAACTCTACTCTAAAACTCCAAAATTTTCTGAGTGTTTTACGGCAGTTGAAGAGTTCACTACAACAACAAGATCTTGCGATATCGTCTCAGTAGCTTACCGATAGATAATCGTCTGGGAAGTACGAATATCCGTGGTTCGATTGCCCGTTGGAGTAAAACGGATTTCTACACAGTCAACTGGAACTTTCGAAAATTTTGTCGCAGAAACAGTTAAAATAACATAACTGCTTGACAATCAATACATATAGCAGTGCTATCATCCTCTATGATATTAATAATTTTGCAAATAAAACCTTCCACACACTGTAGAAAATTTGCTATCAAACATTTTAGCAATACTGTATCATGAATGAAGTAAAAGACCCGTACCAATACCAAAGGAAGCTTATTGTATAAATATGAAACCTGACACTGAAATTCATCTTTGCATGTATTGTTTCAAGTGTTATAGATTTTAACTCATTTAAGACCGCATGACTTGTGTCATCTACTTATGACTGTAATGGGACATTTTGGTGATTAAAAATCTGATGTGGGCAACACATGACTTTCCCTGCAAACTTATATCCACGTTCTATTTATTTCAATTAAATTTAATTCACTTTTAATTCAATTTTCGTTCTCATTTGATTACTGGACTTATTTTCAAAGGTGGCGTGGAAAAATACGAAAAAAACTAAAATATCTCGAGAACGGCTAGTCCTAGTGTAATGGGGTTGGTCTTATTCTTTTCGTCGTTAAAAGTTACGTATTAAACGGGCATTTAATGGATATATCTGAGTATACCTAGTTCTTTAGTTTAGATTTTGACGATTTTTGCGGGCCATTTTGCACAAAAAGGCAGGTTATTTTTTTCCGAATCGTACCAAAATCTAATCAGCACCAGGGTAACCCACAAGTGACTTATCCAATGAATTTTGTGAAATTCGGTCCATTAGTTTTTCAGTTAGAGTGGATACTAGATTTTTCGGGCCATTTCGCAAAAAAAGGAGGGTTCTTTTATCCCGAATCGTACCCAAAACTAATCAGTACCAGCCCCGCCCACAAGTGACTTACCTACAAAATTTTGTAAAATTCGGTGTATTAGTTTTTTAGTTAGAGTGGATACAAAATCTGCACAGACAGACAGACAGACACACACACAGACGTCACGCTAAAATTGGTTTTTTCGTATTCTAGAGGTCTTGAAACGTGTAGATCCGTCGAAAACTCGAGTTGCGATTTTCGACATGATTCCAATACTTTCCCTATACATTACCATGTATTGCAGGGAAAGTAAAAAGTGGGACTCCTTTCAAATGAGATTCAATTTTTGAGATAATGCCCCCCCCCCCGCTTTCTTTATCTCTGAAATTTGATCAAAACAAAGGAGATAAGCTGTGGTTTAAATCTTTGAATGTCGAATCTTTGAAAATGTGAATTTTGCTTATCATTTGTTGAAATATGTTATGGATGTCTATTGTATTTTCCTTCAGAGATCAAACAGTCACAACGCTACAAAGCCAATATTCGTTTGGCTTTTATTTATTATAATACAGATAGTGAAATAGAATGAGAATTACTAGAATTATTCAAACACTACTTTGCTGCTCTTTCCATCACATGTATGTAGAGGTTGTGATGAAAATGTATTTGACTATCTTTGAAAGCCCATTTTACATGTGATCTATAAGTAGTGACCGGAATCATGTTCTATTTAGTTTTCGACCTAAAAACCCTCCTTCAGTAATTTCAGGGGGAACCGCACACTAAGTGATTTTATTATGTTAATGAGCAAGCTTTATAACTCTTTATTTAAATAGTATTAGTTTAAAATTGATATATTACTAGTGTTTGAAGTAACAGCATCATCTCCATACATTAAGATGTTAACGCCAAGAATAAAACCAATTTCTATAACTAGATAATCAATCATCATGTTAAAATGGGTGGAATCCACACATGAACGCTGGAGAAGTTGATTGTCTTAAATTATATATATATATATATATATATATATATATTATGAAAATACCGTGAAATAAAATATTATAAATTTATCAGAAATCACACTTAAAAGGCGCAAAGCTGCACCAAAAAGAGGATTAAAAATATTTTCAAAATGAAAAGAGGTATGGATGGAAGCAATGTACCAAAGAGTCTTGTCGCGACGCAAAGTATGCTTAACCGGGGTGAGGGGGTCACAACCCCCCCTGGCCATCTTTTGGTACATTGCTTCCATCCATACCTCTTTTTATTTTGTAAATATATATATATATATATATATATATATTTATATATATATACAATAAATCGTATAGTACCGGGTGGTCAGAATTAAAACACCCCTACTCTGAGCTCTCTATACATCGAACTACTCAGTGTAAAGGCTCCAAAATTATTGAACCTACTATTCAAGACATGGGGAAAGCGATTACGCGAAAAAAAAAATTAGTTCCAGAAACACCCATAGGTGGCGCTGTACAACAGAAAATATATGCTGAAAAGACACAAAATAATCACAAAAAACAAACAAACACATGCGATATGGAATTTTTCCTTTTTGATTTCTTTTGCTGGTATGAAAGGAAAATAAGGTAAAAAAGTGAAGAAACTTAAACTGTCATTGTAACTGCAATTTCGCACTGTAAGTACAAAAATGTGCATATACCCTTGGTTTGCAGCTACTATGTTCTGGGCATAAAAGGTGATAAAACTGGGAAATTTTCATTCTTATCAGCGATGGGTGTCACACTGCCAGAACGCGCTTTGCTTGTGAAGCTGTTTTATGAAAACAAAGGACATGCTGCAGCTGCACTTCGAGAGTTTCGTCAACTTAAGAATTTATGCAAAGGACCATTACTTCCACAAGCTCTCAGGAGAATGATCGCTCGATTCGAGAAAACTGGACATCTTGGAGTTCAGCCGGGTCGAGGACGTAAATCGACTCGTTCAGATGTCGTTGACGATGTTGCCACCGCTATTGTTGAACAATCAATGGATAACGTTATACACAGAATTCCCTGCATCGATAAGGTCCTTGCGATATGAATGTTTGGTACGTTCGAATAAAATGTGTTACAAATGTGTATTTTGTGTCATTTTAGCATATATTCTGTTGTATAGCGCTACCTATCGGCGTTTCGGGAACTAATTTTTCTTCTCGTAATCAATTTCCCCATGTCTTGAATAGTAGGTTCAACAATTTTGGAGCCTTTACACTGAGTAGGTCGATCTATAGAGAGCTCTGAGTAGGGGTGTTTTAATTCTAACCACCCGGTATATTCCGATAGCCATCTGTTATGGAAAATATTTAGTCAATCAAAGCAGGTTGGCATAAACCCCATGATAACTAGTTCTACTAAAAAATAGATATTGTGTTATCCTCCTGAAGGTGTGAGTCTATAAAGAGTAAGTATGAAGCAATATCTACTATAACTCTGTTACGTCACCAGATAGTCATTTTCACAAGCGAGGATGAAATTTGAAAGGTAAATACAGTTTAAAGAAGACTGCGAGCTATAAATAAACTTAAAAAAATTTGTATTCAAAGCAAACCCATTTTACCTGCGTTTAAAATCGTACATCTGTTAATCCAAAGGTGAGGTAACACGCAAGGGTTCTGGCAGCGATAAAATAAATCCCATGCATTTCACTGTGTGTCTTTATACCTGTCTGTTTGTTCCTCTCGGTGGCGATAATGTGGCGACTTTGGCGATAAATTTGTAAAATATTGTAAACTTGAGGAATTTTCAAAACGAAAATTAGCTAAACAAATTAACGAAAATTCAATATCCGGGAGAGTGTTGTTGAATTGCTTTGAAATCTCATAGCTTCATATGATAACTGTTAATTATATCATTGAACATTCGGAAGATCTAGACTTGCTGAATATTCTGAAGACTTCTAAACCAGTTGGCTCCTTCATATTGGTTTTTAACACTTTACAACAAAGTTGAAAAGTGTTTATGACTTTGTTAACACTTTACAACAAAGTTGAAAAGTGTTTATGACTTTGTTCATTCTGTCTGTCTGTCTGTCTGTCTGTCTGTCTGTCTGTCCGTTAGCACGATAACTGCCGTAAAAATGAGTTTATCAAAATGAAATTTTAGTATGTTGTTCAGACGGTCCGTAGGACCTATGGGAATATAAATAAATAACATCACCCAATTAGTTTTTTATTGAACCCGGGTTGAAAAAATGAAATACATTGAACCCTATGGGACCTAATTTTTCAAACATTTTTTAAGTAAATTTAAAATTCACGAATTGCTTCGAAATTTTTAGGAAATATTCACATTATTCCATAGAATATATAAAAAAAAATTCAGTAAAATATGTTAAGTAGTTTTTTAATTAAAAAAATTATTTAATATAGGGAAAAAAACAAATTCAATTAAATTCTGACTTTGGGATATCTTCCAGAAAGAAAAGAGAGAGATATTATATAATAAATATCTCTCCATTTGTTTAAACGTTTTGCATATGGGAGTGGCTTCATATTTTAAGATAAATTTGGTAGATAACAATTTTTCATTTTTTTTAAATTTTATATAACTCTTCATGATAAATTTAATTGATGGCATTTTAAATGCACTTTCCTACGTCCTAGAGAGTTAAAATTTGGTACACAGCTTAAATTTGTTGAACATTTTATTCGACAAAAATTTGATGGATCTTTAAATATAGATTATACATTTTTTTCGAAATGGCCTGAAAATAATCCCCGTTCACTTCTATAAATCATTGGTGTAATATTGTTAAAAATTCTGATGTGGACAGCACATGTCTTTCGCTGCAGACTCATATTCGTTCTCTTTATTTATTCAATGATAATTTGAGTTTATCTGCACAACATAAGTATTTTAAATGACATTGGATTTACACGTTAAACTTAAATTTGGTTCTCATTTGATAGCTGGACTTATTGTCAAAGGTGGCGTAGCGAAAACGCGAAAAAACTAGAATATCTCAAGAACGGCTAGTCCTAGAGTAATGGGGTTAGTCTTATTCTTTTTGTTGTCAAAAATCACATATAAAATAGGAATTTAATTGATATAATTGAGCACACGTAGTCTTTTATTTTTATATATAACGATTTTTGCTGGCCATTTCGCAAAAATAGCCCGTTCCTTTTTCCCGAATCGTAGTAGAATAACCTACAAATGATTTATATACAAAATTTTGTTAAATTTGGTATATAAATCACTTGTAGGTTATTGAAATATTATACTCCAAATTTTGTTAAATTTGGTTCATTAGTTTTTAGCTAGAGTGGATAAAGGCAATTTCTGCGGCCATTTCGCAAAGAAGGCAGATTCTTTTATTACGAATCGTACTATAATCTAATGAACATCAGGATTTACCACAAAAAACATACCTACCAAATTGTATGAAATTCGGTCCATTAGTTTTTCAATTAGAGTGGATGTAATATCCACACAGACACACAGAAACATACACAGATACACCCTTACACACACAGACGTCTTCCTAAAAGTAGTTTTTTCGTGTTCTAGAAGTCCCAAAACGTGTAGATACTTTGAAAATTCGAGTTCCGATCTTCGGCACGATTCCAATACTTTGAGTACATACACATATATATTATCTGTGTATTATCTGTGTATCTAAATTCCGTGCCTATGCAATTACAATAGTTGTGATTTTAAATGATCCCTAAACTTTTATTATTTCTTCAAGGAAGCCTAATTTTAACATATGCAGAATGCAAATATCTCAAGCGATTGTAAGATGAATTACATAAGAATTGCTGAATTTTTTTCACACAAAATTATTTAGCTCTGGAGTCTGGAATACAAGTTATATGAATGAAATATTCATTGATTTTGCATAAAGAATCAGATGATTTATATTTCGATACAGTTTTAAATATTTAAGTATAATAAATTACTGTAGTACTGTGATAATGTAAAAGATATTACCACTGAATGAATCACATTTTAGAAATTTTTAAATGAAATTACATTTCAGTTGGAAAGTGTTTCATAATCAATGCTTATGCATGATTGATCTTTCTTGTTCATTTATATTTATATTATTTTCAATAGTGTTTTTGTAGTTTTCAATTATTTTCTGCTTTTGTTTCTTCCTTGTGGAAGATAATTGAAACAGGAACAATAAAAAACAAGAAAGATCAATCATGCATAAAGCATTGATTATGAAACACTTTCCAACTTCAATGCAATTTCCTTTAAACATCTCTAAAATGCGATACATTCCTCGGTAATATTTTAAAAATTATCACAATACAACATTAATTTATTATATTTGAAAACTTAAAATGTCATCGAAAAAAATGAACTTCATTCAAATGGCGGTATTGAAATGTAAATTGTCAGGTTTAAACAAATCTAAAATGCGATACATTCCTCGATAATATTTTTAAAATTATCATAATATTACAATAATTTATTATATTTGAAAACTTCATCGAAAACAACTGAAATTTATTCAACTGACGTCATCGAAATATAACACGCCTGGATCACTATAAAATCAGCATTTCATTCACAAGCATTTTTCCATTCATTTCATTCATCACAATGCTATAATAATTATTATATTTAAAAACTGAAGACCATGGAGGTACAAGTAATTAAAATCTATGCTTAAAACTTCATCGAAAAAATCGTCCTTCTCTCTGTAAAATCAATGAATATTTCATTCATGTCAGCTATATTACAGACTCCATGAGCTAAATAATTTTGTATAAAAGAAATGCAGCAATTCTTATACAACTCATTCTACATATTTTGCTGTTCACATTTTCCATAAGTGAAAGCATAATCAAATTTGGATGATCATTTAAACTCAAATATCTTGTAATTGCGTTGTTTCAGTATGTAGAAGCACAGAATTTAAGCAAAAATACAGCGGTTTTAGGACAGATATAACACTAAATATGAATTAAAAAGAACTTTAAAAATCACGATTTTAACACAAGATAGATGCCGTATTTTATTTTGAAGTGGGTCACGTGAATTCTTCATATAATGGTCATGTGATCGCTTCATATGAAAGGTGTAATTATTATTTTAAATTTTATTTAAAAATCTTCAGAATATATTTGGGTGAAATTGTTTTTATATATTTTATGGGATAATTTCAATATTTCCAAAATTTTCGAAGTAATTTATGAATTTTAAATCCGCTTAAAAAATGTTTGAAAAATTAGGTCCCATAGGGATCAATGTATTTCAATTTTTACTTTCCCTGCAATACATGGTAATGTATAGGGAAAGTATTGGAATCATGTCGAAAATCGCAACTCGAGTTTTCGACGGATCTACACGTTTCAAGACCTCTAGAATACGAAAAACGATTTTTAGCGTGACGTCTGTGTGTGTGTCTGTGTGTCTGTCTGTCTGTGTGTCTGTCTGTGTAGATATTGTATCCACTGTAACTAAAAAACTAATACACCGAATTTCACAAAAATTTGATTGGTAAGTCACTTGTGGACGAGTCTAGTGCTGATTAGTTTAGGGAACGATTCGGGATAAAAGAACCCGCCTATTTTTGCGAAATGGCCCGCAAAAGCTTGTATCCACTCTAACTAAAAACTAAGAGACCGAATTTCACAAAATTCGGCAGATGAGTCTTTTGTGGGTCACTCTGGTGCTGATTAGATTTTGGTATGATTCGGAAAAAAATAACCTGCATTTTTTTGCAAAATGGCCCGCAAAAATCGTCCAAATCTAAATTAAAGAACTACATATGCTCAAATATATCCATTAAATGCCTGTTTAATACGTAACTTTTAGCGAAGAAAATAATAAGATCAACCCCATTACATTAGGAACAGCCGTTCTCGAGATATTTTAGTTTTTCTTATTTTCTCTACGCCACCTTTGAAAACAAGTCCGGCTACCAAATGAGAACGAAAATTCAATTAAAAGTGAAATAAATGTAATTAAAATAAAGAGAACGTGGATATAAGTCTGCAGGGAAAGTCATGTGCTGCCCACATCAGATGTTTACTTTCCCTGCAATACATGGTAATGTATAGGGAAATTATTGGAATCATGTCGAAAATCGCAACTCGAGTTTTCTACGGATCTACACGTTTCGAGACCTCTAGAATACGAAAAAACGATTTTTAGCGTGACGTCTCTGTGTGTGTCTGTGTGTCTGTCTGTGTGTCTGTCTGTCTGTGCAGATATTTTATCCACTCTAAATAAAAAAACTAATGGACCGAATTTCACAAAATTTGGTAGGTAAGTCCCTTCTGAGCGAGTCTGGTGCTGATTAGATTTTGGGTACGATTTGGAATAAAATAACCTGCCTTTTTTGCGAAATGGCCCGCAAAAATTGTCAAAATCTAAACTAAAGAACTAGGTATACTCAAATATATCCATTAAATGCTCGTTTAATACGTAATTTTTAACGACGAAAATAATAAGACCAACCCCATTACACTACGACTAGCCGTTCTCGAGATATTTTAGTTTTCCGTATTTTCTCTACGCCACCTTTGAAAATAAGTGTGGGTACCGAATGAGAACTAAAATTGAATTAAAAGTGAAATAAATTTAATTAAAATATAGAGAACGTTAATATAAGTCTGCAGGGAAAGTCATGTGCTGCCCACATCAGATTTTTCAACTCGCATTCAATCCAAAACTGATTGAGTGATATTATTCATTTATATATTCTCAGAGATCCGACAGACTGTCTGAGCAACATACTAAAATTTAATTTTGATAAAGTCATTTTTACGGCAGTTATCATGCTAACGGACAGACAGACAGACGGACGGACGGACAGAATGAACAAAGTAATTAACACTTCTCAACTTTGTTGTAAAGAGTTAAAAACAACTTAATAATAGAAATAGACTACTACTAATCAAGTAAAAACCGCTGGTCAATTAATCAAATATATGAATTAACAAGACAACATAATTTTCTCGAATAGTTAATTGAAGGTGAGAAACATCTATAGAATCCCCATGTGCTATACATTGCAAATTAATATATTTAGTTCTATTGAATAACGCATTGCCTTTTGCAATTGTGATAATATTATTTATTATAACTTGCTCTCATAAGTTATTGCAAGAAGCATACTCTATTTCAGAATGTATCATTTCAAATACAAATTGAGAACGAGTTAGAAGTTGAAGTTTAAAATGGTTTGTAGATAAGTTTCTTGTATCTATTACTAAGTCTATTTGCTAAGAATACATGTAACCACGAATATTTAAAAAAAAATCTGATGTGGGCAGCACATGGCTTTCCTTAAATTATGCAATGAATTTACTACTCTTACAGTTAAAAAAATGTGATTCTTACAGTAGATACTTATATTCTTTCCAAGATTTCGAATTTCCCTCAATTAGTTACTGAAACACAATATTTGTATTACATGTTTCCACCCCAATTACAAATGCCAGGAAAGATAATGAACTATCTAAATGCTGCAGAGGGAACCAATGACAACACATGCTTACATAAACAGTGGTCATCCCCTTCTGCATCAATAACGAATAGTAGATGTGGTAGGAAACCAATGGGGGAAAGAAAAAAGCGCCCCAAAGCCGTATTCCAAAAAGTTCAGTCTACTTCAAATTTTCGAACGAGCTAACATCATGTTTCTTGGTTTTGTGAAAAAAGTATATCGAATGTGAGAGATAAAATGGAAGCCTGTTGCAGTTATGAGATGTGCAACAGTTTCGTACATCACTGAGATTGCACGAATAAGTACTTAACACAAAAGAGTAGAGGTAAATCAACTTTCAATTTGTCACTAATTAGCACGGAAGGCACACTTTTATCGATTATTCAAATAATGAACAATCAGTTCGTAAGAGTAGATTATATTAACGAGTTCTTAGATATTGAACTAAAAGAACTATTTTGAGTGTCGATTGCTTAAAAGAAGCTGTTTTTAAAAATATATGTCAATTTTATTATGTGTGTAAATATGTATTAATGAAATATTGTCAGTGTTATATGTCTTACAATAATAGATATAATAATAGTATCATTAATCAAGATACAATGGATATCTATAACTTAAAATATTAAAATAAATTGATCAATTAAGTCAAGTGTATTTATTTATATTTTGTGTGTTGGTCTCTCCGGTTTGAGAACCAGGAGCTTAAATGCTCCACCCTTAGTGTCCGCATCATAGGTAAGTCCCATAGTAATAATTTGATAAGGACAATTTAATCTCATTACAGTTACCATTTTCATTGATTTAGCGTCATTTTTATCAATTTGGCGAGTTTTCCATTAATTTAGCAACAATTAAAAAAGTCGCTAGCCAAGTTGGCGACATTCAACCAAATTCGTCGCCAAAATCTCGCCAAGCGTTATGGACGGAGAAATAAGTTATTCTTACAGCAGATAAATGACTATTGGCGTTCAAATACAAAAGTATTAATCAAAATATCTTTTTCATGAATGGAACGAACTAGATCCACGAGAATGAAGTCACCAAATTTATCTAAAGATATTACATATGAAAAGTGAACACGTTTGTCAATAGGAATTTTTTTTCTTTTATTTTATATGACTTTTCAATATTTTTTTTGAAAAATGAGCAATATCTCGAGAACGGTTTATGTTAGCGTTCTAAAATTTATGTCAATAGTTTTCTAATGAAAAAATACATAAAAAATGTCTATTTACATAACTTTATTAGAGGTTTTGATTTTTTGACGATTTTTTCAAAATTTCACTCGAAAATTTAGCGGGATTCTGAACATTTGATTGCGTATAAAAACAATAGGCTTCCAGTGTTTACGGATTGTAATTTTTGTATCAAATTTCTTTCGAATCGGTTCTTTCGTTCGTCACTTATCGTCTGCACAGTCTCACTGACACACACACGCACACACACACACACACATACTTTCACACACACACACACATACTTTCACACACACACACATACTTTCACACACACACACACACACATACTATCACACACACACACACATACACACAGACATCCCTCAAAAAATGTTCGATTCGTGATCAGGGATGCTTGAAATGTGCTCTCCCGTCGAAAATTCGAATTCGAATTTTCGACCCCTTCACAATACTGTCCTTATACATTATTGAATATAAGGAAATTAAAAACGTCAATCAGAGTATCATTAATCATGTCAAGAGCCGCTGGGCAATTATTTAAATTTCTGAATTAACAAGGCAGTATACTTTCCCTGAATAGTTAATTGAGGATGAAAGAAATATACATTTTATGGAATCCGCTTTTGCTATACATGTCGAATATCTATATTTAGTTCTAATTCTAGTACACTGACAGTAATGTCATTTATTTTGCCAAGCTCTCATAAATTATTGTAAAAGGCATACTCTATTCCAGAATATATCATTTGAAAGATACATTGAGAATAAGTTGGAAGTTTTATAATTCCTGGGAATTCAATTTTCTCCGAAATTTGTACGAAACGTTTATTTTTCATTGGAAGCAATGTTTTCTTACTTCACTTCAATTTGTATATTATAAAGAGTCCATCAAATCAATGTCCATGCATATTAAAACTTATATATACAGCGTGTCCCAAAAACATTGACCTCCGATTTTATTCCTTAAATATTGATCTTAGACATATAAAATAAATTACAAAGATGCTTAAAAAAAGGTACATAATTTTATGAAATCGAATGATATTTTCAAGGGAATTAAGCTTAAAGAAATACAAACTTCAAATTTTTATACGGCCCGCGTACAAAAAAATTCCCAATAAGTAAAATGTGCCCCATATATAAATAAGGTGATGTACAAAATTTCAGTATTTTATCATAAAAATCCCAGAGATATGAAAAGAAAAAATGTTGACTTAAACCACTATTCGATGCATCGGCATGAGTTCTCAGAAGGGAAAAATCATGTCGGTAGATCGCGCGTCAGGGGTCATACACAAATTACGACAGAAAACAAAGATTACATAAATAAATAATAATTTTGATATTTATTGGTACAAAACTCTCTACAATATGTAGAAATAATAACTTTACACAAATATTACAAAGCTTGTTCAAAATGTTTTCCATCCATGCCAAAGATCCATTAAATATAAGAGGCAAGTATTTGGTGCCTATGATGCATTTCTGCCTTGCGTCATTTGCACACTTGCTGTAAACATTTACATTTTAATTTGTGATTAACCCCTTACCAAATTTGTTTAAACATATCTCTTGGACTTTTTATGATACAATGCTGCAATTCTGTACATCACCTTATTAGTGTATGGGTCATATTTTTCTCATTGGAAATGTTTTTGTACGGGGCCGTATAAAGATTTAAATTTTGTATTTCTTCAAATTTAATCTCCTGAAAAAATTTTCAATATTTAATGACTAAAAGGCGAGGTCAAAGTTTTTGGGACACCCTGTATATATATGTATGTGTACATACATATATATATATATATATATATATATATATATATATATATATATATATATATATATGTATGTATATATATTTATATATACATATATATATGAATATATGTATATATATATATATTATATATATATATATATATATATATATATATATATATATATATATATATATATATATACACATACAGGGGGGCATTTGGACACCTTGTATGTATACGTATGTGAAAGACTTTGACCTCGGCTTTTATTCCTTAAATATTTGATTTTGGACACATATAATAAATTACAAAGTTGCGTAAATAAAGGTACAGAATTTAGAGAAATCGTTAAAAGATTGCTGTGGATTAAATTTGAAGAAATACAAATTTAAATTTTTAAACGTCGCCCGTACAAATATATTTGTACTATTAGTCTTTCGCTAAATTATCGAGATTTATGATGCACGAGATTTATGATTTTTATTGGCAACGGTACATTATTGGTAACAGTGCAAGAAGTTAAGTTGTCGCATTATGTAGTGAAAGTGATATGCTACCCACATCATATTTTTTATATCACGAAATAGATATTTATAATTTACATGGTTGGACACTCTTATTTATAAATTAAAACTCTCTAAATTTCTATATAAAAGAATAGTTTACAGAAAACAAGTTATTTCAAAACATTGCAAGTCTTAAAATTTTAATTTAACTGTATTGCATTCTTGATAGGTGTGAGAAACAAAGCGTTTACAAAGAAGCATTATCTCAATGTAATTCTTAACGTACAAATTCACCTGTCATTTTTTACGTAAAATGTTCAGGCAGTTTTTATGAGTGATACAATAGCATTTTGCTTTTTGGCAATTTTTCAAGTACTCTGCTCCTATTACTCAGATACGTGAGGTTCAATATAATGATTTGTTATTTTGTTTCTTATCTTGAAAGTTCAAGGACCAAAGAGAATTTGTAATCATTCTATTCGGTATTGAAGAAAAGAATAAATTTTTTAAAAGTAGGATTCTTTGTCCTTCAATTTGGTAGAGGATATATGCTTAAAATTATATATATATATATATATATACAGGTATATATATATACATATATATATATATATATATATATATATATATATAAATATATATATATATACAGGTATATATATATACAGGTAGCGGTGTTTAGAGTCCGATAGTGAGTTCCCATTAATTTTTAAAACGTTACACTTTTTTAATTTTTATACGACCTCCCTTAGACATATTTAATCAATCAGAAATTTTTTATTTTTAATGCAACAAAATCATTATTCCGTTGATTGTAAAGATACAGTTTTGCGGTATTAAAAATAAAAAAGTTTCTGATTGACCAAATAGATCTATGTCTAAGAGGGTCGTATAACTATTTAAAAAGTGTAACGTTTTGAAAATTAATGGGAGGACTATTTAATTAACGTTGTCTTATTTCCTACCTTACTTTCAACATCTTTTCAATTTGCATTGCCCACTTATCTTCAACAATTAATTAAGGTGCGTTTCATTCTTTTTGGGATACCCTGTATAGTATACATATATACAAGTAGTATGTACAGTAGTATGTGTACATAAGTGTATGTATACACTTATGTACACATTTGGCCTTCTGTGGTACATATAAGGACAAGTGTGTACATACATATTATGTGTGTGCATATTACACACACACACACACACACACATATATATATATATATATATATATATATATATATATATATATATATATATATATATATATATATATATATATATATATATATATATATATAGGTGGATAGCATGGAATTGGTCGGTCGAAAACGTATGGAAATACTGCATATACGGTGAATTATTACTCACCGTTTTCGCTCCTATACAGTTAACTGATTCGAGCTTCCTTTAATAATGACTTTAGTATAAATATCAGTTAGAAATTTACATTTCATGTCAACTAATAATCAAAATTTGTCTAGCACCTAATATTAGACACGAATCATCTGAAGTCGCAAAATCCCAAGCATATTTTTGATTAAATGCCAATATTAAAATCATTTGCTTTATTCCAAATGCTGTGATGCTGGTACCGTTTGATACTTTCAAAGGCAATATTTTGTTACTGTGGCAGTACGTCCGTTACTTGGAAGAACGGAAATGATGGCACCTGAATCAATGAAAAATATTTTATAAGTTAAATGTAAGCGACAATTTTTCTAACATCTATTCCTCGTCGCAGAAATAATAGAACCACTTAATACTAAGTGGCAAATTCTCACGGCTTTGAACACTATGAGCTTTTTCTTGAATTCTTTTGTGATACCAACTGTACGACAAGTGGGCACCATTTACAGATTTCGATGTCTACGACCATACAAAGACGCAGACATACGTCGCCATTTTCGACAATCTTGGCTCGGGAAGTTATGACCCCAATAAATACACGTCTCCAAGTTACAGATGTTAATTGGGAATAAACTACACTTAGGGCCAGTCCTTAAAGCAATTTTATTCGATCTAGAACAACCAATGAAACCAATGTATGATCTCACACTGTGTAACAGACAGTGGAGGCAAAATAGCGTATCATGTTGGAGTCATTCGTAGAGAGTTAAAACGTGATATAGTCACAAACAGTCATAATTTCGAGTTAGAAAATCATAGTTATAATGCCAGTTGATGAATGCAGATCCTTGCAAAATCAGTCAGCTAGTGACATCTAGTGCCGATCAACGAAAGAGTCAGATGATGGCTTGTGGACCAAAGCGGAGAAGAAACAGTATCAGTACATAAAGATGCCGAGATATGTGCATATCTTAGCAAATATAGGGTTGAGGTTATCTCTGGTGAATAAATTAGATAGGACAGGGTCTCACACGTGTGCTCTTCTCCTCCTTAAGTTACTTTGTACAAGCTTTTATTATATTTGAATTATAATCATAATTTATGTGTTAATAAATGCTAATTTGTTAAAGTTAAAAGTGTTGGTTTTAATGAGCAATGTTTTGGTGTTTAGATTATGGTAAATAGGGCTGGTATAAAGAATTAATTGTGCGTTTTAGAGCAAGTTACAAAGTTCTAACAAAGAAACTTTGAGATATAATTTAATAAATAAATCCCACCTAAATTTATTTCAACACACCATCACACGTTGCAACTTTCTAGACAGTTGCTCAACCGCTTTTGTCAGATTATCGACTTTTATTTCAAAGCACGAAATATGCTTGTTTTCTGCTACGTCCGATACCATAAGTGACAATATAGCATCACTGGTCTGTGGGAGCTTCTGGAGTCCTGAAATGGCTTTCGAAAACTTACAGAATCTTTTTCGACTATAGTTAACCATTCGTTAATATTGTAAAGTTACAGAGTCCACTTCAACGATAAGATCTTGCAATTTCGTCCCAGTATCTCAGCGGCAGAGCTTTGGCTGTCCAGTTCGAAGATCCAGGGTTCGATCCTGGATGAGGTAGCAAGAGTCTTTACACTGGCGCCCAACCAAATAAACCCTGTAGGTTAGTGTAAAGAATTCAGATGCCTGAAAGTGACCCTAGCATGATTAGCACGGATTCAGTGTAGTCTCGGATATTGAGTGCGATTTCAAATCGAGAATATAACGACCACGCATGAAGCTAGCCTGGAAGTTAAAAATAGTTGTCAGTAGGTAACATTAAGTACTGAGGAAATAATAGCAGGAGATGTTCAGTCAAATTATCAGTTGCACGCAAATCTGACATTAGATAGTGGAGAGTGAAGAGTCCACTACGATAATAAGAGCTTGCAATTTCATCCCATTAGCTCAGCGGCAGAACACCGGCTGGCCTATTCGAAGATCCAAGGTTCGCTTCCCGGTTAGAGCAATAAGGTTCTTTAAAAATGCCATGTCCCCTCCCCCCTTCCCATGAGTCGAAAATTTCAGCTCCGTTATGTTCTGTACCGTGGTCTTTACTATAAGTGTGCATTCAATCTTGTGAGTAATCGTTTGTCTTCTGGGGTGTCGAAAACGACAAAAACACTTTGAAAAGTAATTACATAGATTTCAATAATTTATAAAAAATAAATGTCATAGCAATAAATTAACGTCATTTAATAAAAAATTAACTTCGTTAACTTCATTAAAATTTACGCTTATAAAAATAAAATATACATTTTAACTCGACACTTCCTGCCTTGCACGAAAATTACAATCCTTTAAAACGCACAATCTGTACGTGGATAATTATTCAAATTTCCAAACAACATAAATCCTATTTCAAAGTGAACTGTAGTATTATCTTTATCACGCATCCCAGGCGATTTAGAACGAAAATAATAGAAAAATATAACATTACATTTTTAAAATTGATCCGTCCGCAATTCCTTTTAAAAACGACGCATAACCGTCTTGAAGTTTGCTCTGTAGGTGAGTCATATTTCGCTGTGAGGCCATTTTTCAAGTACTCTGCTCTTGTTAGTGGCCTACGTGAGATTTTGAACAGTGGTTTTGGCACGTTTTCGAAACTGCAATATAAGTGGGCAATTTCTAAAATTAGAGTTACTTAGATTAAGAGGAAGAGCAGAAGAGGAAGAGTTATTGTATATCACTGTCTGAGGCTCCAAGATAAAATCTAAAGCTGAAAGAGACATTGTAATCTGGACTTTTGAAAAAAAATTAACTGGAGTGTGACTCAACATGAATTTCTCATGCCAGAATCTATTTTAATTGCGTTTTTAACATTTTACAACAAAGTTGAAAAGTGTTTATAACTTTGCTCATTATGTCTGTCGGTCTGCCTGTCTGTCTGTCTGCCCATTAGCACGATAACTGCCGTAAAAATGGCTTAATCAAAAAGAAATTTTAGTATGTTGTTCAGACCGTCTGTAGGACATACGGGAATATAAATGAATAATATCACCCAATTACTTTTGGGTTGAACTCGGGTTGAAAAAATGAAATACATTGAGCCCTATGAAGCCTAATGTTTCAAACATTTTTTAAGCGGATTTAAAATTCACGAATTGCTTCGAAAATTTGGGGTAATATTTAAATTCTTCCATAAAATATTTAAAAAAATTCAGCGAAATATATTCAGTAGTTTTTTAAATAAAAATTAAAATAATAATACCACCTCTTATATGAGGCGATCACGTGAGCATGATATGAAAAGATCACATGATCCACTTCAAAATGATATATGGCATCCATCTTGTCTCAAAATTGTGATTTTTAAAGTTTTTTTTAATTCATATTGAGTGTTGTATCCGTCTTAAAACCACTTTAATTTTGCTTAAATTATGTGCATCTACATAGAGAAACAACGCAATTACAATATATTTGAGTTTAAATGCTCATCCAAATTTGATTATTTCTACAGCGAAGCCTATTTTTCACCTGTGTAAAATGTAAACAGCAAAATATGTAGAATGAGTTGTATTAGAAATGCTGTATTTCTTTAACACAAAATCATTTAGTTCATGGAGACTGCATAGCTGATATGAATGAAATACTCATTGATTTTAAAAAGAGAAGGACGATTTTTTTCGAGGAAGTTTTACGCATAGAGTTTAATTACTTGTAGCTCCATGGTCTTAATTTTTAAATAAAATAAATTATTATAGTATTGTGATGAATGACATGAATGGGAAATTATTTATGAATGAAATGCTGCTTTTATAGGGAGAGCCAGCAGTGTTATTTTTTCTATGACGTCATTTGCATGAATTTCAGTTGTTTTCGATGAAGTTTTTAAATATAATAAATTATCGTAGTATTATGATAATTCTAAAATTATTACCGAGGAATGTATCACATTTAGAGATGTTTAAACCAGGCAATTTATATTTCAATGCCGTCATTTGAATGAAGTTCATTTTTTTCGATGAAGGTTTAAGTTTTCAAATATAATAAATTAATGTAGTATTGTGAGAAGTTTTAAAATATTACCGAGGAATGTATTGCATTTTAGACACGTTTAAATAAAATTGCATTGTAGTTGGAAAGTGTTTCATAATCAATGCTTTAAGCATGATTGATCTTTCTTGTTTATTTTACAAGACGCATTTTGAATATCGCTAACATGGCTCTCATTGATTACAATTATAGAGTGTTACATTTCACTTTAAAGGGCTTCAAATATATTTCACTTCAGACCATATTTGACAATGTACTACTGGGGGGAGGAACTTGCCCCCCCCCAAGGAGGGCTAATGACGTGACGAACAAAGCATTTTATTGCTGCTATTTATCGCAACAATGATTGAAACTATAAATTCTCGGAATAGTCCAGTCCTGCCATGTTAAAAATATAAAATTTCGAGGAAGTTTTTGCTTGAATTAAAATATTTTTTCTAGTTTTAAATTTAAAAAAAGCCAGTTATAAAGCTTCATGAAGGTCCATTTCAATTTATGGCCGCTATCGTGTATACAAAAATACATGTACATACATACATACATGCATACATACATACAGACAGACATCTCTCCAAAATAGTTAAGAAGTGTTCAGGGCTTTTTTAAACATATATTGGCATAAAAATCTCAAATTATAGGGCCAACCCAACTAAGAAAGATCATTGGACTATATTGGAAGAAAATGTTCGATGTCTATTATACAGGGTGTCCAAAAAGGATTGAAACACTCTTTAATTATTTACGTTCTGGAGATGAATGGGCACTGTAAAGTGCAAAAATGTTGAAAGTAATGTAGGAAATAAGACAACGTTAATGAAATAGGCCTCCTTTTAATTTTAAAAATTAGACTTGTTAAACTTTTATATGACCCCCTTAGACCGGCCACACATTTAGCTACCATATGCTTTCGGGCTGGTCGTGCGGTCTGGGTCTTCAACGACCCCCTTAGACAAATTGGGTCAATCAGAAAATATTTTATTTTTAATTCAAAAAGGTCATTAAAAACAGCATATACGTATCTTTGAAATCAACTGAATAATGATAAAGAAAAAATATGATTTATGCCACTTTTCCGTACCATGTGAAAGGCTGTTTCATCAGTGAAAATAGGGATCAAAAACCAATTGGCGATGCAAATTGTTTAAATCAAAAATATGTTAATATGTGTCAAAATTTTTTATGACAAATGCATCTAAAAAGAGCATTACACAGACAGAGATCATATAAAGCAGGGGTACTCATTACGCGGTTGGGTAATATCATTTAGTTTTATCTTTTTTGTGATATGTTACAAATTTGTATTTCTAATTTGTAGATCCTTGGAAAATTCGAGTTCCGATTTCCTACATGATTTCCTACACGCGGTTGGGTATTATCATCTAGTTTTATCTTTTTTGTGATATGTCACAAATTTGCATTTTTTATTGTTGTTGAGACCCAGACCGTCCAACCTACCAGAAAGGTGTAAGGTAACCGTTTGGACGGCTGGGAAGTGCCACCCAATTTAGACTGGAACCCAGTGAGGGAGGCATCCATAGGGACAGTACCCTCCTTCCCCTATCACCAACCTCTCGGAAGGGCTTACGGACCTAGTACATGTTTAACGCAATCGTACTCCGCATGAACACGGCGGCAGTTGTGGCAGCGTGCAAATCCAGCGCGCAAATCCAGCGCGCAAACCACCGGGCTACCGTGCCCGAAATGTACCAACAGCACGCGGTGTTCCCAGGTGGTCACCCACCCAAGTACTAACCGCGCCCGATGCTGCTTGACTT
This sequence comes from Amaurobius ferox, assembly GCA_951213105.1. Classification (NCBI taxonomy): domain Eukaryota; kingdom Metazoa; phylum Arthropoda; class Arachnida; order Araneae; family Amaurobiidae; genus Amaurobius; species Amaurobius ferox. The sequence continues at coordinate 35,748,371 of OX578154.1, forward strand.
CGGTGATCTAACGAGAACAGATGCTTTCAGCATGGTAGGGGCGTTGGCTCTGCATTTCTAATGTTTCAAATCTTTCGAAAATTCGAGTTCCGATTTCCTACACGATTTCAATACTTCCACTACACATAATTACAAATATTGCAAGAAAGGTAAAAATGTTTTAATTCAGGAATATGATACAACAGATCAAATTCTCTTTAAGCTTCATGTCCTGCAACAACACAACACGCAACGACTATTTGTGCCACTTTCGACCTTTTGATTTCGGATTTGTTGGTTCTCTAACAGCGACGAACGAGATCCAGTTCAGCATCCAAACAACAGTATGTTGCCTAATTTTTCTAGTAACACCTAAATACGTTGCTCAACTTTTCCAAATGCTATATTACTTAAAGAAGCATTTCATCTTAAATATTAAATGCATTAGTTACAAAAATTGATGCCATGCATATTGCATTTACTCTAAAATAACATTTTTTGAAAAATGTCATTCTTCGAAGACCCAATTTTGAAATATGACATTTCAATTTAAAGTATACATACTATCTGACATACATCAGTGTAGAAGGTTCCCATCTTTACCATTTCCTCTACCATTTCTTTTGTTGAGTTTCAAACATAAGCATCTAAGATGTGGATATTTGACGTGTGTAGAACAAGTTTAAAATAGATTGAATCCTTGCGGGAATAGACGCCTTCTTTTATAACGATTCATACGAAGAATAAAATAAAATCTATTTTAAATTGAATTTTATATTAACTTAAGAATTTTAGCATTTCCATTTGAGCTTGCATTCAAGTCTATGGGTGTGACATTTGGTGTTGGCCCGTTCTGTTTTGATTTTGATTGTTACCGTTTATTAATTTTAACACATGATCGCTTCGAAAAGAAAAGAAAAAATCAATAAACTATGATCAACTCAGATCTTTCAAATTGATTTGACTAAATATCTTATTAAACTTTAATAGAAAAAACTGTATCTTAATAATTCATTTTTCAATTAAAACTTGATTAAAACGATTGAAAAAGAAATATTTTAAATGAAACTATTATTTATTTCTACGTAAAATGTTTTCTACGAAAGTTAAGTTTTTGTGTTTGACATTTTTTCTTTCACGTTTAGAATACAGGATTAAATTTTTTAGGACTTATGAGAGCAAATTGCTTCCAGATATCAATCAAAGCAGCAGCAGCAGACACTGGGTGGGTTCATGGAGCGCCTAGATATAATAAAAATATCTGTATCTCCTGGATGTATTAGAGATCATGATTTTTGCATTATATGTGGTGCAACAAGTGGTAGGATGAAATGTTCAACGCAATTAGTTCATGTAGTTCAAGTGCTGATGCTGCAAACATTACAATGAGAAAACCCATGAGGAAAAGGAGGAGGCAAAAAATATAGACTCAGTAACAGGAGATTCAGGGGTGACCAATAGAAAACGGCTAGCAGAGCAGGGAGGAGCCTCATACCAGAAGAGCGTAGAAGGCATCAAGTATCATGGTTATTTTTTCAAGCGGGTCAAGGGGCTTGGAAAGATTTGATTTCAAGAAATTAATAAATTTAGCTATGCGGGAAAGGTTGATTTCTTTAAATAAGGATTTAAGGTCTCTGAGAATCGTAAGAATTTCACTTTTACCGTTGTCATTATGGGTATCCTTGATGGAAGTTCCTTCCTCGGAAGAGGAGGGGGGGGGGTCTGACCGTTAGAACTGGCCGCATTTGCGTACGAGTAAATAGGAGTCTGCGAGTGAGAATTTAGATTGTTAGTCTCATTATCTTTGCTTTTGAGGGCCGGGAAGTCCTTTTTTGTGGGAATCGGTTTGTTGGAGTTATGATTATTTTTTAGGGGAGCTTCAGTTTGGTTAGTCACTTGGGGATTTCTACTTTTTTTGGAGAGTCTATTTTGGGGGTTTGCCGGGCATAGCCTAAAGTTCGAAGGATGCTCCCCCCGACAATTGCAGCAGAGCGCCGGATATCAATCAAACTATAATAATTTGTATAAATGTAGTTGGCAATTGCTGAATCTATTGTTTACATTGTATACATTGCTTTATTTATTACATTAAGCAATAGCGATTGCTTGTCTATGTGTATCAAGTATGTTTGCCTATGTGCTTATTTCCAAGGTTGTTACTCTATAACTTTATCAGGCCTTCCCCCAGTACTGGGTTGAGTTTGATTTTTTTCTATTGAATGTACTAGTATTCTCCCCGATTTAGGAATTGCATCTAAAATTGTGGGGGTAACGATCTAGCGGTTAATGGTGATATACTTGACTGATTGTTTTTGACACGGGTGGGATGTGCCTTGAGACGAATTGCCTGGATGTCCGAAACTGCGTACGGTCGGCGCTTCCCTCGTTGGGAACTGGTTGGCTCCTATCATTTTTCGGATTGGAGATTTTTTTCGGGATTTTTTCCCCGCCCGTACGTATTAAAGCTCAAAAGTTACTGCTGAGTTGTGGGGTTTGATTGTATTTGGAAAGTATTTATACCTATGCATCTCTTCAAATGTTCTACCCTTTGTTATATGTAATACGAGCGTTAATCCCTGTGTCCCAATTTGTGGCTATGGTATGATACTCTGCAATGCAAATTCTGCATAAACTGCACTACTTATTAACGTGGGACCCTCTCATATGGCTCTTTTTTTCGGGATTTTTTCCCCGCTCGTACGTATTAAAGCTCAAAAGTTACTGCTGAGTTGTGGGGTTTGATTGTATTTGGAAAGTATTTATACCTATGCATCTCTTCAAATGTTCTACCCTTTGTTATATGTAATACGAGCGTTAATCCCTTTGTCCCAATTTGTGGCTATGGGATGATACTCTGCAATGCAAATTCTGCATAAACTGCACTACTTATTAACGTGGGACCCTCTCATATGGCTCTTTTTTTCGGGATTTTTTCCCCGCTCGTACGTATTAAAGCTCAAAAGTTACTGCTGAGTTGTGGGGTTTGAATGTATTTGGAAAGTATTTATACCTATGCATCTCTTCAAATGTTCTACCCTTTGTTATATGTAATACGAGCGTTAATCCCTGTGTCCCAATTTGTGGCTATGGTATGATACTCTGCAATGCAAATTCTGCATAAACTGCACTACTTATTAACGTGGAACCCTCTCATATGGCTCTTTTTTTCGGGATTTTTTCCCCGCTCGTACGTATTAAAGCTCAAAAGTTACTGCTGAGTTGTGGGGTTTGATTGTATTTGGAAAGTATTTATACCTATGCATCTCTTCAAATGTTCTACCCTTTGTTATATGTAATACGAGCGTTAATCCCTGTGTCCCAATTTGTGGCTATGGGATGATACTCTGCAATGCAAATTCTGCATAAACTGCACTACTTATTAACGTGAGACCCTCTCATATGGCTCTTTTTTTCGGGATTTTTTCCCCGCTCGTACGTATTAAAGCTCAAAAGTTACTGCTGAGTTGTGGGGTTTGATTGTATTTGGAAAGTATTTATACCTATGCATCTCTTCAGATGTTCTACCCTTTGTTATATGTAATACGAGCGTTAATCCCTGTGTCCCAATTTGTGGCTATGGGATGATAGTCTGCAATGCAAATTCTGCATAAACTGCACTACTTATTAACGTGGGACCCTCTCATATGGCTCTTTTTTTCGGGATTTTTTCCCCGCTCGTACGTATTAAAGCTCAAATGTTACTGCTGAGTTGTGGGGTTTGATTGTATTTGGAAAGTATTTATACCTATGCATCTCTTCAAATGTTCTACCCTTTGTTATATGTAATACGAGCGTTAATCCCTGTGTCCCAATTTGTGGCTATGGTATGATACTCTGCAATGCAAATTCTGCATAAACTGCACTACTTATTAACGTGGGACCCTCTCATATGGCTCTTTTTTTCGGGATTTTTTCCCCGCTCGTACGTATTAAAGCTCAAAAGTTACTGCTGAGTTGTGGGGTTTGATTGTATTTGGAAAGTATTTATACCTATGCATCTCTTCAAATGTTCTACCCTTTGTTATATGTAATACGAGCGTTAATCCCTGTGTCCCAATTTGTGGCTATGGGATGATACTCTGCAATGCAAATTCTGCATAAACTGCACTACTTATTAAAGTGGGACCCTCTCATATGGCTCTTTTTTTCGGGATTTTTTCCCCGCTCGTACGTATTAAAGCTCAAAAGTTACTGCTGAGTTGTGGGGTTTGATTGTATTTGGAAAGTATTTATACCTATGCATCTCTTCAAATGTTCTACCCTTTGTTATATGTAATACGAGCGTTAATCCCTGTGTCCCAATTTGTGGCTATGGTATGATACTCTGCAATGCAAATTCTGCATAAACTGCACTACTTATTAACGTGGGACCCTCTCATATGGCTCTTTTTTTCGGGATTTTTTCCCCGCTCGTACGTATTAAAGCTCAAAAGTTACTGCTGAGTTGTGGGGTTTGATTGTATTTGGAAAGTATTTATACCTATGCATCTCTTCAAATGTTCTACCCTTTGTTATATGTAATACGAGCGTTAATCCCTTTGTCCCAATTTGTGGCTATGGGATGATACTCTGCAATGCAAATTCTGCATAAACTGCACTACTTATTAACGTGGGACCCTCTCATATGGTTCTTTTTTTCGGGATTTTTTCCCCGCTCGTACGTATTAAAGCTCAAAAGTTACTGCTGAGTTGTGGGGTTTGATTGTATTTGGAAAGTATTTATACCTATGCATCTCTTCAGATGTTCTACCCTTTGTTATATGTAATACGAGCGTTAATCCCTGTGTCCCAATTTGTGGCTATGGGATGATACTCTGCAATGCAAATTCTGCATAAACTGCACTACTTATTAACGTGGGACCCTCTCATATGGCTCTTTTTTTCGGGATTTTTTCCCCGCTCGTACGTATTAAAGCTCAAAAGTTACTGCTGAGTTGTGGGGTTTGATTGTATTTGGAAAGTATTTATACCTATGCATCTCTTCAGATGTTCTACCCTTTGTTATATGTAATACGAGCGTTAATCCCTGTGTCCCAATTTGTGGCTATGGGATGATACTCTGCAATGCAAATTCTGCATAAACTGCACTACTTATTAACGTGGGACCCTCTCATATGGCTCTTTTTTTCGGGATTTTTTCCCCGCTCGTACGTATTAAAGCTCAAAAGTTACTGCTGAGTTGTGGGGTTTGATTGTATTTGGAAAGTATTTATACCTATGCATCTCTTCAAATTTTCTACCCTTTGTTATATGTAATACGAGCGTTAATCCCTGTGTCCCAATTTGTGGCTATGGTATGATACTCTGCAATGCAAATTCTGCATAAACTGCACTACTTATTAACGTGGGACCCTCTCATATGGCTCTTTTTTTCGGGATTTTTTCCCCGCTCGTACGTATTAAAGCTCAAAAGTTACTGCTGAGTTGTGGGGTTTGATTGTATTTGGAAAGTATTTATACCTATGCATCTCTTCAAATGTTCTACCCTTTGTTATATGTAATACGAGCGTTAATCCCTGTGTCCCAATTTGTGGCTATGGGATGATACTCTGCAATGCAAATTCTGCATAAACTGCACTACTTATTAACGTGGGACCCTCTCATATGGCTCTTTTTTTCGGGATTTTTTCCCCGCTCGTACGTATTAAAGCTCAAAAGTTACTGCTGAGTTGTGGGGTTTGAATGTATTTGGAAAGTATTTATACCTATGCATCTCTTCAAATGTTCTACCCTTTGTTATATGTAATACGAGCGTTAATCCCTGTGTCCCAATTTGTGGCTATGGTATGATACTCTGCAATGCAAATTCTGCATAAACTGCACTACTTATTAACGTGGAACCCTCTCATATGGCTCTTTTTTTCGGGATTTTTTCCCCGCTCGTACGTATTAAAGCTCAAAAGTTACTGCTGAGTTGTGGGGTTTGATTGTATTTGGAAAGTATTTATACCTATGCATCTCTTCAAATGTTCTACCCTTTGTTATATGTAATACGAGCGTTAATCCCTGTGTCCCAATTTGTGGCTATGGGATGATACTCTGCAATGCAAATTCTGCATAAACTGCACTACTTATTAACGTGAGACCCTCTCATATGGCTCTTTTTTTCGGGATTTTTTCCCCGCTCGTACGTATTAAAGCTCAAAAGTTACTGCTGAGTTGTGGGGTTTGATTGTATTTGGAAAGTATTTATACCTATGCATCTCTTCAGATGTTCTACCCTTTGTTATATGTAATACGAGCGTTAATCCCTGTGTCCCAATTTGTGGCTATGGGATGATAGTCTGCAATGCAAATTCTGCATAAACTGCACTACTTATTAACGTGGGACCCTCTCATATGGCTCTTTTTTTCGGGATTTTTTCCCCGCTCGTACGTATTAAAGCTCAAATGTTACTGCTGAGTTGTGGGGTTTGATTGTATTTGGAAAGTATTTATACCTATGCATCTCTTCAAATGTTCTACCCTTTGTTATATGTAATACGAGCGTTAATCCCTGTGTCCCAATTTGTGGCTATGGTATGATACTCTGCAATGCAAATTCTGCATAAACTGCACTACTTATTAACGTGGGACCCTCTCATATGGCTCTTTTTTTCGGGATTTTTTCCCCGCTCGTACGTATTAAAGCTCAAAAGTTACTGCTGAGTTGTGGGGTTTGATTGTATTTGGAAAGTATTTATACCTATGCATCTCTTCAAATGTTCTACCCTTTGTTATATGTAATACGAGCGTTAATCCCTGTGTCCCAATTTGTGGCTATGGGATGATACTCTGCAATGCAAATTCTGCATAAACTGCACTACTTATTAAAGTGGGACCCTCTCATATGGCTCTTTTTTTCGGGATTTTTTCCCCGCTCGTACGTATTAAAGCTCAAAAGTTACTGCTGAGTTGTGGGGTTTGATTGTATTTGGAAAGTATTTATACCTATGCATCTCTTCAAATGTTCTACCCTTTGTTATATGTAATACGAGCGTTAATCCCTGTGTCCCAATTTGTGGCTATGGTATGATACTCTGCAATGCAAATTCTGCATAAACTGCACTACTTATTAACGTGGGACCCTCTCATATGGCTCTTTTTTTCGGGATTTTTTCCCCGCTCGTACGTATTAAAGCTCAAAAGTTACTGCTGAGTTGTGGGGTTTGATTGTATTTGGAAAGTATTTATACCTATGCATCTCTTCAAATGTTCTACCCTTTGTTATATGTAATACGAGCGTTAATCCCTGTGTCCCAATTTGTGGCTATGGTATGATACTCTGCAATGCAAATTCTGCATAAACTGCACTACTTATTAACGTGGGACCCTCTCATATGGCTCTTTTTTTCGGGATTTTTTCCCCGCTCGTACGTATTAAAGCTCAAAAGTTACTGCTGAGTTGTGGGGTTTGATTGTATTTGGAAAGTATTTATACCTATGCATCTCTTCAAATGTTCTACCCTTTGTTATATGTAATACGAGCGTTAATCCCTTTGTCCCAATTTGTGGCTATGGGATGATACTCTGCAATGCAAATTCTGCATAAACTGCACTACTTATTAACGTGGGACCCTCTCATATGGTTCTTTTTTTCGGGATTTTTTCCCCGCTCGTACGTATTAAAGCTCAAAAGTTACTGCTGAGTTGTGGGGTTTGATTGTATTTGGAAAGTATTTATACCTATGCATCTCTTCAGATGTTCTACCCTTTGTTATATGTAATACGAGCGTTAATCCCTGTGTCCCAATTTGTGGCTATGGGATGATACTCTGCAATGCAAATTCTGCATAAACTGCACTACTTATTAACGTGGGACCCTCTCATATGGCTCTTTTTTTCGGGATTTTTTCCCCGCTCGTACGTATTAAAGCTCAAAAGTTACTGCTGAGTTGTGGGGTTTGATTGTATTTGGAAAGTATTTATACCTATGCATCTCTTCAGATGTTCTACCCTTTGTTATATGTAATACGAGCGTTAATCCCTGTGTCCCAATTTGTGGCTATGGGATGATACTCTGCAATGCAAATTCTGCATAAACTGCACTACTTATTAACGTGGGACCCTCTCATATGGCTCTTTTTTTCGGGATTTTTTCCCCGCTCGTACGTATTAAAGCTCAAAAGTTACTGCTGAGTTGTGGGGTTTGATTGTATTTGGAAAGTATTTATACCTATGCATCTCTTCAAATTTTCTACCCTTTGTTATATGTAATACGAGCGTTAATCCCTGTGTCCCAATTTGTGGCTATGGTATGATACTCTGCAATGCAAATTCTGCATAAACTGCACTACTTATTAACGTGGGACCCTCTCATATGGCTCTTTTTTTCGGGATTTTTTCCCCGCTCGTACGTATTAAAGCTCAAAAGTTACTGCTGAGTTGTGGGGTTTGATTGTATTTGGAAAGTATTTATACCTATGCATCTCTTCAAATGTTCTACCCTTTGTTATATGTAATACGAGCGTTAATCCCTGTGTCCCAATTTGTGGCTATGGGATGATACTCTGCAATGCAAATTCTGCATAAACTGCACTACTTATTAAAGTGGGACCCTCTCATATGGCTCTTTTTTTAGGGATTTTTTCCCCGCTCGTACGTATTAAAGCTCAAAAGTTACTGCTGAGTTGTGGGGTTTGATTGTATTTGGAAAGTATTTATACCTATGCATCTCTTCAAATGTTCTACCCTTTGTTATATGTAATACGAGCGTTAATCCCTGTGTCCCAATTTGTGGCTATGGTATGATACTCTGCAATGCAAATTCTGCATAAACTGCACTACTTATTAACGTGGGACCCTCTCATATGGCTCTTTTTTTCGGGATTTTTTCCCCGCTCGTACGTATTAAAGCTCAAAAGTTACTGCTGAGTTGTGGGGTTTGATTGTATTTGGAAAGTATTTATACCTATGCATCTCTTCAAATGTTCTACCCTTTGTTATATGTAATACGAGCGTTAATCCCTGTGTCCCAATTTGTGGCTATGGTATGATACTCTGCAATGCAAATTCTGCATAAACTGCACTACTTATTAACGTGGGACCCTCTCATATGGCTCTTTTTTCGGGATTTTTTCCCCGCTCGTACGTATTAAAGCTCAAATATTACTGCTGAGTTGTGGGGTTTGATTGTATTTGGAAAGTATTTATACCTATGCATCTCTTCAAATGTTCTACCCTTTGTTATATGTAATACGAGCGTTAATCCCTGTGTCCCAATTTGTGGCTATGGTATGATACTCTGCAATGCAAATTCTGCATAAACTGCACTACTTATTAACGTGGGACCCTCTCATATGGCTCTTTTTTTCGGGATTTTTTCCCCGCTCGTACGTATTAAAGCTCAAAATTTACTGCTGAGTTGTGGGGTTTGATTGTATTTGGAAAGTATTTATACCTATGCATCTCTTCAAATTTTCTACCCTTTGTTATATGTAATACGAGCGTTAATCCCTGTGTCCCAATTTGTGGCTATGGTATGATACTCTGCAATGCAAATTCTGCATAAACTGCACTACTTATTAACGTGGGACCCTCTCATATGGCTCTTTTTTCGGGATTTTTTCCCCGCTCGTACGTATTAAAGCTCAAAAGTTACTGCTGAGTTGTGGGGTTTGATTGTATTTGGAAAGTATTTATACCTATGCATCTCTTCAAATGTTCTACCCTTTGTTATATGTAATACGAGCGTTAATCCCTGTGTCCCAATTTGTGGCTATGGTATGATACTCTGCAAATCAAATTCTGCATAAACTGCACTACTTATTAACGTGGGACCCTCTCATATGGCTCTTTTTTTCGGGATTTTTTCCCCGCTCGTACGTATTAAAGCTCAAAAGTTACTGCTGAGTTGTGGGGTTTGATTGTATTTGGAAAGTATTTATACCTATGCATCTCTTCAAATGTTCTACCCTTTGTTATATGTAATACGAGCGTTAATCCCTGTGTCCCAATTTGTCGCTATGGGATGATACTCTGCAATGCAAATTCTGCATAAACTGCACTACTTATTAAAGTGGGACCCTCTCATATGGCTCTTTTTTTCGGGATTTTTTCCCCGCTCGTACGTATTAAAGCTCAAAAGTTACTGCTGAGTTGTGGGGTTTGATTGTATTTGGAAAGTATTTATACCTATGCATCTCTTCAAATGTTCTACCCTTTGTTATATGTAATACGAGCGTTAATCCCTGTGTCCCAATTTGTGGCTATGGTATGATACTCTGCAATGCAAATTCTGCATAAACTGCACTACTTATTAACGTGGGACCCTCTCATATGGCTCTTTTTAAAGCTCAAAAGTTACTGCTGAGTTGTGGGGTTTGATTGTATTTGGAAAGTATTTATACCTATGCATCTCTTCAAATGTTCTACCCTTTGTTATATGTAATACGAGCGTTAATCCCTGTGTCCCAATTTGTGGCTATGGTATGATACTCTGCAATGCAAATTCTGCATAAACTGCACTACTTATTAACGTGGGACCCTCTCATATGGCTCTTTTTTTCGGGATTTTTTCCCCGCTCGTACGTATTAAAGCTCAAAAGTTACTGCTGAGTTGTGGGGTTTGATTGTATTTGGAAAGTATTTATACCTATGCATCTCTTCAAATGTTCTACCCTTTGTTATATGTAATACGAGCGTTAATCCCTGTGTCCCAATTTGTGGCTATGGTATGATACTCTGCAATGCAAATTCTGCATAAACTGCACTACTTATTAACGTGGGACCCTCTCATATGGCTCTTTTTTTCGGGATTTTTTCCCCGCTCGTACGTATTAAAGCTCAAAAGTTACTGCTGAGTTGTGGGGTTTGATTGTATTTGGAAAGTATTTATACCTATGCATCTCTTCAAATGTTCTACCCTTTGTTATATGTAATACGAGCGTTAATCCCTGTGTCCCAATTTGTGGCTATGGTATGATACTCTGCAAATCAAATTCTGCATAAACTGCACTACTTATTAACGTGGGACCCTCTCATATGGCTCTTTTTTTCGGGATTTTTTCCCCGCTCGTACGTATTAAAGCTCAAAAGTTACTGCTGAGTTGTGGGGTTTGATTGTATTTGGAAAGTATTTATACCTATGCATCTCTTCAAATGTTCTACCCTTTGTTATATGTAATACGAGCGTTAATCCCTGTGTCCCAATTTGTGGCTATGGTATGATACTCTGCAAATCAAATTCTGCATAAACTGCACTACTTATTAACGTGGGACCCTCTCATATGGCTCTTTTTTTCGGGATTTTTTCCCCGCTCGTACGTATTAAAGCTCAAAAGTTACTGCTGAGTTGTGGGGTTTGATTGTATTTGGAAAGTATTTATACCTATGCATCTCTTCAAATGTTCTACCCTTTGTTATATGTAATACGAGCGTTAATCCCTGTGTCCCAATTTGTGGCTATGGTATGAAACTCTGCAATGCAAATTCTGCATAAACTGCACTACTTATTAATGTGGGACCCTCTCATATGGCTCTTTTTTTCGGGATTTTTCCCCTCTCTTACGCATTAAAGCTTGAAACTTACTGCCGAGTTCTGGGGGTTTGATTGTAGTATTTGGAAAGTATTTATACCTATCCATCTCTTCAAATGTTCTACCCTTTGTTATAATACGAGCGTTAATCCCTGTGTTACAATGTGTTGCTATCGTATGATACTCTGCAATGCAAATTCTTCATAAACTACACTACTTATTAACTAGGGACCCCTCTCATATGGCTAATGTTTTTCGGTATTTTTTTCCCGCTCGTATGTATTAAAGTCGAAACATACAGGCGAGTTGTCGGGGTTTGAGTGTATTTCAAATGTATTTATACCTATCCATCTTTTCAAATATTCTTCCCTTTGTTATAATACGAGCGTTAATCCCTGTGTCACATTTTTTTAAAATGATATGATACTCTGCAATGAAAATTCTGCATAAACTACACTACTTATTAACTTGGACCCCTCTCATATGGCTATTTACGAATCGAAAGTTGATAGTTGATAACATACAGTCATAGTTGATAACATACACGTATATTCTTCAGATGTGTTTTAACTGGAACACGAAACTTACCCTTTGCAGTGCAAGTGTTTCATTCAGTTTACACAACGTGGTAGACTAACACTGTTGTTGTTGTTGTTGAGACCCAGACAGTCCGACCTACCAGAAAGGTGTAAGTTAACTATTTGGACGGTCGGGAAGTGCCACTCAATTTAGATCGAAACCCAGACGAACACTGTAGAGTTGCGATAATTATTTGTCCATCTTAAGCCTATTAATACTGCCTTACAAGCTCTCACTACAATATTCCTCCTCGCTGTGGATTCCTCGTCGCTGGGTAAACCTAACATATATGAACATCATGTTCTGATAGTAATAGCTGATGAGTGTCAGATAGGTCCTTCACTTTGGGGACGTGCGACTGAATGTGTGATGTTGAAATTTGGATTTTTTATCGGTCCTTATCACCACTTATGGCACGTACTTGAAAGACCGACGTGCCAGTGTCAAAACTTAGCTGGCTATAATTATAGCGCTGAGATAAAAATCTCCCCAGCTCATGATATTTAATACAACTTTATGAGTGTTTACTATAACGTCATTATGAATTCGTCTTGTTCTGTGTTCGATAGTTGCACTTGTTCAATAAGTTGCTTGAAGTGGTATTGCGAGAGTGCTATCATTTCATTTAGGTAACACTTCAGAGTCAGCATAGAGATAACTGGTTTCAGTGATTGCTGAAACTTGTATCATCAATACCTGGTCCTTTTCCTGAAACCTTAAGAAAAATGTGACTTCTCACTCTATGGTTCAGTTACAAATCACCTGAAAAGTATACACGGGATCAAGATAATGATTAATCACTGAGACAGCAAAAATCGTTGAAACAACAAATTCTATATGTAATACGGCTAAAAAATCCTACATTTAATCCTATGCTATATATTAAATGGGATTTTCTAACATCTAGCGGTACATTTTAACTGTAGATTTGTCATTCCATAAGTAGTTTCTATAGTTATACAATATTATAAAATACTGAAATGCATTATTATTTTAAACCATTCATTTATATTGTCAAGTTGCAGAGACCACTTCAACGATAAGAGCTTGCAATTTCGTCCCAGTAGCCCAACGGTAGAGCGTCGACTGACCAGTTTAAGAATACAGGGTTCGGTTCCTGGTTGGGGCAAAAAGGCTTTTTACAATGGCGCTCAAACAAATCAACCCTGTTTGTTAGTGCAAAGATATCGTAGGTCTGCAAATGACCCTAGTACGACTACTAAGGGTTCAGTAGACTCTGAAAGATTTATCACCGTCTTCAAATTGAGAGGATGACGACCACTCGGGATACTAACATGGGTAAAAATTGTAGTATCAGGAGGCTGATCTGAGGAAAAATAGTACTAGCAGGAGGCTGACCCCAGGTAAAAATAGCAGTGGCAGAAGACTAACCTAAGGTAAAAATAGTAGTAGCAGGAAGAAATTTGAGGTAAAAATAGTAGCAGTAGGAGGCTAACTTGATGTAAAAATAGCAGTAGCAGGTAGCTAATCTGTGGTAAAAACAGTAGTCGCAGGAGGCTAATCTGAGGTAAAAAACAGCAGGAAGTGGTCAGTCAGATTGTCAATTTACCCATCAGCCTGACATTAGAGGGTGGAGAAAGCAGAGTCCACATCAATGATAAGAGCCTGTAATTTCGTCCCAGTAGCACAACGGTAGAGCGTCGGTAGGCCAGTTCGGAGATCCAGGTTTCGATTTCCATTTGGGGTAGCAGGGCTCTTTACAAAGTGTTATAAAGTCATTCTAAGGTCCGGACTCTACGGTTATTACTATTCAACAATACAGTACAAAAAATAAGCATACACATTACAAACAGCGGGCGCTGTAGCCCAGTGGTTAGCGCGCGGGAATTGCATTCAGTAGGCCCGGGTTCGATTCCCGCCACTGCCAAAATTGCCGCCGTGTTCATGCGGAGTACGATCACGTTAAACATGTGGATCTGTAAATCCTTCCGAGAGGTTGGTGGTAGGAGAAGGAGGGTACGCTCCTTGTGGATGCCTCCCCCACTAGGTTCCGGTCTAAATTGGGTGGCACTTCCGGGCCGTTCAAACAGTTACCCTACACCTTTCTGGTAGGTCGGACGGTCTGGGTCTCAACAACACATTACAAGCAAAAATACGGGTTTTGAATGGACTTGCGCACGTGAAGTATGCTTGAAGTGAGAGCTTTCAAATTAAAACTTAATGCAATAAACAATTATACAATTAGAAGTATAAAAATTTGATTTCAATATTTGAGAATCCAAAGCGAATTTAAAGCTTATGAGATCAAGCATTTAGAATTTGGATATTGAATTAAATAAATTAAAATACTCGAATGGCACAATGAAACCAATATAACAAGCATCAAAGTAACAGGAGAGGAAAATGAAATCAAAGTAACAAGGATCAAAGTAGCAAGTCCGGACAATGAAATTAAAGTAATGCATTTAAATCTCTAAAACGTATTTAATATACAGAAGCACACTTAAATCACAATACATACAAGAAACTGCATGCGCTTTGATTAGATGTTCAAAAGTTGTTGTTTATTTGTTATTTGTAGGAAGCGTAGCGAGTATGCGCAGATTAAAAATGGGCGTTTCTCCCCTTTTACATTTCGTTTCAGCATTTGAAATTGTGATACAGAAATATGCGTGCAATTTCAAGTACCTATAGAAAATGTTATCTTCCTACCTATTGTACTGGTAAAAGAGATCACAGGATTCAGGCAAGTGTTGATTTCGTTTCATTAGAATGGACTATAATAAATTGCTCAGATTTCCTCTAGCATAAATATATCGCCGAAAATAACCTATTGTTTAAAATTTCCAAACACTACAAAGCATTTGTAAAGAGAAAGTGTTGTGTTGGTAAAAATGTTGAGTATTTATTTTCTTTATGCATTTTTTACAGGCTTTTAGCATTCCCGTTTACGAAGTTATCAATTATTTTTTAATAACGTCTGAAAATTAGTGGACAAGATATCTCTCGAAGAAATTAAATGATCTAATAAGAATTTGCCACATTTATTTCAAACTTTGGACATAAAAGCATTTATTACATAAAAGCATTTATTTGGACATAAAAGCATTTATTTGGACATAAAAGCATTTTTTTCAGGCGATATCTGACGAAGGGAAGATCCACTGTAAAAAGAATATGTTTCTTTATAAATTTCACCCCCACCCCAAAAGAAAATAAAGAAAAACCATTTATCAAATTACAATGATAAATATGTTTACATGCTTTCATTATTTTGTTCCATTTATAAAACATTAATAATTTATTACAGAATGACGACTTTAATCTTTATCGAAATATAGCAAGATTTTGATTTAGTATTCAAAATAGCTTAACTAGTATATCATCACTATTATCAAGTACATGAAATCTTTATAAGAACTTGTAACAAGAAAATAATTTTTAGGAGTTTTAAAGAGTTTTTCTCGAGATAATATCAGTTTTAACAGTTTACGAAATGCCGCATGGATATATAAAATATTAAGAACAATGCAACTAGCCTAACATGGAGAAATTTAAATAAAAATAAATACTCAGCCCGCACAAAACAGTTTAAAAGCTACAACATAATATATATATATATATATATATATATATATATATAAGTGTGTGAAGTGTATATATAAATATATATATATATATATATATACCAGATTGGCGAAAACATGTTGTTCTTTCAAAATATCATGAATCTGGAAGTCACACAAAATTGTTAAATCACGCAACGCGTCAAAAAGTCTGTCACATTTTCTTTAGTGCGAAATTATCGTGTCAGTTTGTTTTGACACGAACCATTGTGGAGTTTGTTAAATTAAACCATATCTTCCTAAAAATAGTAATTTATTTTTGTGTAGTAGTTCCAATATAAATTTAACAATGGGATTTGCTACAAGAACCAGTGAACATCTTGTAGACGTCTGGATTATTTACATGCTGTAGAATTAAACACACTTTGCCAAGATTGGATATTAACATTTTGTTTACGGGTGAGACAGCGTCAGTCCCAAACGAACAACCTCTCAAAAAGGCAGGTATTTGATATACCCTATCTAAAACAGTTTGATCCCCCTTTGCAAACATTGGCTTCCGGACGACAATGTCTGCAAAAGTTATCGAACTGTTTGGGATAGGGTATGTCAAATGCCTGCCTTTTTAAGAGGTTATTCGTATGGGATTGACGCTCTCCCACCCGTAAGCGAAAGGTTAAAAACAATGAATAACATAGATGTCAAACCATCTGAAAAATATAAAACTTTAATAAAACCTTCTACAATTGTGTAAACTCACACCCAGCCTGACACAACATCGCAAAGCGTTGATTCGCTACAAAACAGTTTCCAAACTACTTTATATTTTTAGATTAAATTAAAAAAATTGACAAATTTGTATTCTAATCGCTGTTGAAGATGGATCACTATCCTAAAAAATGTTCTGTCATTCATTAAACACTCTGCATTTTCTCTCTGAGCAGTCTAACACTTCACTACATGTAAAATATTCTTTCTCTCATGCTAACTATTGACACTTTACTCAATAATGATGTCTGTATACAACTTCCAGTGCCTACAACTTCCAGTGTGAATACTAACTGCATCTAGTATATAGAACACGCGTCAAGAAGGATGCATAGCTGAAAGCCATACAAGGAATATGAGCTGAAATAAGTTGGTGAGCTAATGAGATGGAATAAGCTAGTGAACAAGAAAATGATGGTGAAGATCGTGAGATAGAATAAGATGGTGAAGAGCGTGAGATAGAATAAGATGGTGAAGACCGTGAGATAGAATAAGATGGTGTAGACGGTGAGATGGAATAAGATTTTGAAGACGATTAGTTGGAATAAGACGTTGAAAATTGTGAGCTGAAATACGTGGTGAAGATAACGAGATATACAGACACCAAGTGGTTGTTGTTGAGACCCAGACCATCCGACCTACCAGAGAGGTGTAGTTAGGTAACAGACACCAAGGGGTGAAAGCCTTCATAACTCCGTCACCTAACAATATCGACAATCAGATCTGGGGTGTATCTCACTATTTATCGTCATCATGCAATTATAATTATACTGAATAAAATCAAATAATTCTATAATCAGTACCAAACCTTAAAAAGAAATGAAAATTTTTTTATCAGTTTTTGTTTGCACTATTCTTTTAGTTTTTGTAAAATTTCTTAAAAAATTTTTCCAATAGGAAATATGTCTGTCACGCCAATGGATAACAGGCATTTGCTTGATAAGTGTTAATATAATTTGTTCTGATACCATTTGTATAGTTCAAATTTCCATATTCTCGCTTTGACTATATTATCATTTTTGTTCAAGCAATTAATTTATTTCTCAGTAGGAAATGCTATTTTAACAAAAATTTAACTCAGAATATATGGAATTAGAATCATGCATATTAGTAGAAATTAAATGTGGTTTTATTTTTATACTTAATGTATCCACACATAACATTTAATGTCAAAAAGTGTGTTGTTCTTGTGTTATTGTATCCAAAGCTCAAAATCACACACGCACATATATACTCACACATATGCAGACACATAACTTTATTATGATTTCAAAATATTTGTGTATTTATGAATAAGAATTAACGTGTTTCGCAATGGTGTAAGTGTGTTACTCCGCCTGTCTTGAGAAAAAGTAATTTTTATTGAATGTACTTATTAACAAATTCAAAATTAAATGTTTACTTCTTCTTTCGTAATAATTCCTCCATTTAATTATTTTATTATTATCATCATTGTATCAGAAAGGTATAAAACATCAACTCCTACATTTTTACTTTCCCTGCATTGCATGGTAATGTATAGGGAAAGTATCAGAATCGCGTCGAAAATCAAAATATGAGTTTTGATGGATCTACACATTTCGAGCACTCTAGAACACGAAAAAACGAACTATTATTTTTGTGATGTATATGTGTATGACTGTTAGTGTCGTGCATGTATACACTCTAAGTCAAAAGTCATCTGTGGGCTACCCTGATTCTGGTTAGATTTTGATACGATTCGGAAAGATCGATGCAATTTTTGACGGCACATGTAATTTTCCATTTGTGTAATAGACTCTAGGATGACTCCATGACTCTAGGATGAACCATTCTCGAGATATTTTAGTTATTTCAGAATGTTGAAGAGATGAAATCTTTAAAGCGTATTAAGTTTGCAAATGAAACGAACACACATTAAAACTGCAAATTGGATTCAATGTCAAAAAAGTGTCTATGTCATTTTCAAAGAATAAAAAAAATAAATAAATAAATAAGAATTTGTAGGGAAAGTCATGTACGGCCCACATCAGATATATATTTTTGTTTTCAGGTGTCCGATTTTTGATTTTGTTATGTCTAACACGTTTTTCACTTCTTTTCGAACATAATCCCGCTAACAAGTTCAAATAAGCTGATTTATCTGTCTAAAGTCTAACGAAACAAGTTTTGGACTTCAGACATACTATGAAGTGAAACTAAAGCACATACGATAATAAAAAAGGAAAAAATATTTTTCCCCTTCGAAAGGAGCAAAAACTTAAAAGAAAATTGAAAAGGATGGCCCGTTCCTTTCTTCAATTTCACAGCACCCTTTTGTCCGATATCAGTTTTTATGTGTTTTTGTTTGAAGCGTTTTAGTGCTTTTTTATTATTTGGATTCGTTTCTCCTTCAAAACGTGAGAAGTAAGAAAGTGAGTTGTTAAGAAAATACCGCCTTTTATTACCCAACTAGCTGCTAAGCAGTAAATATTGGAACATTAAAAGTATCGGGAGAAAATAAGAAGCTATTTTGTTATAAAGACGAGAGGAAATAGTTTTCTATAACTAACTGTCTCATATGTGTTACACTTTCACGTACGCCTTTCAAGCTGCTTATTATCCACGTTCCCATTTTGCACATTAATCTGATCGACAAACATTTTTGGATGAAAATCTAGATCCTACATAGGGAGTAAGATTTATATTGACACATGAGACATTTTTCACTCATGTAACTGTTATCAGAATAAATACGACCTGGACCTCTACTTATCTGATTTCGCATTCATTTACACAGATTACTTTACACAGAGTACTTTTACGCAGATATGTGAACTACGAAGCAATAATTGAATGGTAATGATCTCATATCACTTTTAATGCTTAAACGTTTTCAACCCGAAAAACAACTTACACTCTATAACTGAAATATCGACGCACCAAGAAGGAATTGTCCGATTATGATAAAAATTGGTGGATGTGAATAACACACATAGAAAAAGAAACGATTAAAATTTCAGAACAATTTAATGATTTAGATTTTGACCGTAGAAAAAAGGGATGAAATCAATAAGGTGTTGGTTTATCTCCGGCCTGGATGCAAGATGCCACACGGCGTGGCATAGACTTATAAAGTTCACGGATGGTGTCCTGCGGAATGTCTTGCCAAATTGTCTCCAACTGTCGGGCTAAACCGTCAACACTCCGAGACGGTTGCAATCACCTTCCCATAACGTCCCAAAAGTGCTTTATGGGAGAGAGATCAGGAGACCTAGCTGGCCAAGGAAGTGTTGGGCAAGCTTGAAGACAAATCATAATTGGACACCAAAATTTATTCATTTGCATGTTCGCTCAAAATGTCTCTGCATACGAAATTTCACTACAATCGGACAACTCCTTCTTGGTGCTTCGATTTTTTTGTTATAGAGTATATTTTGTAACCATTTTCCGTTATGGAACGATTGGTAGATTTGACTTTGGAGAATAGTTTGAAGGCCTTTGTTTGATAAATTTGTTTGCCAAGTAATTGTCATGAAACTTGAGCGTCTAACTTGTCACAAATAAAGTCGTTTTAACCGTCTTGAGCATGTATTATTTAAAAAAAATGAAAAATCTTTGTCATTATGGGAAAATCCGCGTTTCTTGACCTAGACAACATGTTTAGCGACATTTATGGCAAATTCTGCAAAATTTAACAAAGTTGGAGAATTTTGACGGGTTTGAGAAAGTTTATAAAAGTTAGCTATGATCAAGAATTTTCTAAGTCATCAAATACTTTTTACTTTACACAAGGATGGTCATTATTCTGAGAGAGGAGTTATGTGATACAAGAAACATGATGAAAATACTATTTTTTGTAACTTATTTGCTATATGACTGTATCTGACTATCATTTTGTGATTTTGAGGATTATACTTTGAAAATTAGAAGGTTATTTATTGTATGTTGTTCATATTACGCATATTGCTGTTCTGAATAAATCCTATCCAGATCTTCAAACTCATTCTTATATCCTCTTGTACCCACTAATCATGAGAAGTATTTTAGTATAGAAGAATGAGAAGTACTTTATTCTTTATTTGTAACATATTACACCGCCTAAAATTTTACGAAACTGCTTAGGCAATAATATAGTATAACCTGTAATGTCTTTTATCTAACTGTGAGACTAGGAAGCACCATATGCAGGTTTAGATGTTTACGACGAAACAAAGCGCAGACTTTTAGTCACCGTTTTATGACAGTCTCCGTCCAACAAATTATGACCCTAATAAATACACATCACACAAATTGCAGGTGTGGTTGGGTCAAAATATTCTAGGGCCAAGACTTAAATCGAGCTTCATTGGAAACTGAATAAGCCAATAAAGCAAAGATACAACATCGACAATATTAACAAGGAGGACGTATCTGAACGACAGGTCAAATTATTCGGCTTCAAGAGGTTTTGCGGTCTTGAGAGCAATGTACAAATGTTGCGATTCATGACCACTTTAAAAGAAAAATAAAAATAAAGGTGTTTTTACCACACACATATTATTTGTTTAACCTTCCTAATAACTTATCTCGTTTTACCGAGTTTCATTGGAATTAAAGATGATCTCAAACGGTTAATTTTGGTGCCATTGTGGATGTTAATGTAAAGACTGAACTTGACTTTATAATGTAAGTGAGTAGAATTAGTTCTCTCTTGAAACCAAGTATTTCAGACAATATATTGCTAGGAAGTAAAACATGAGCAGCTTAAATACGCTCAAGTAACACAGTAAGCAGTATGTAGATGTTTCCAGAATATGTTGGATCTGTTGGATGGGCGCGGGAGGATAAAGCAGGGAATTATATATCCAGAACTGGATTGAGAGATAATGAATCAGACAACGGCACACAGAACAGTCCAGTCAATCCAAAACAAGAAGTAACAACACAAGATTAGCGTAGGCCATAACCCGACAGGAATATTCCGACAAGACAAATCAAGTCTGAATAAGAAAAAAATGAGACCCAACAAGACGAAAAATAAGACTTATTGAAGAACATGTTGGGTTTTTTTATTCAAATGTCAGAGATATTATTTCTTCTTTAACCATAATTAGATATCTAGAAATCATTTGCAAATGAAATTTTCTATAGCATAAGCTACGAAGATTTAGATTGTACGATAATCATGGCACCTATGTATTGACATAGGTTGTTCATCGTATTATTACAAGCATTGGAGCACGCCATCAATTTTTAAACATGATTTTAAACTGACAGATAGAATCATATTTCAAAACTTACAGACAGATAAATTATTTTGACCAACAGACTATTTTATGTAAAGTTACAGTCCCGCAGATATTCCAGACATTAAAGCACTGAATCGGTATTATAAATGAAATATCAAGGTGTAAAAAGATTAATAAAATTCTCAAGAAATAGTAGTTGAAAGATATAATTGGAGAACTTTAGAAACACGAGGACCATAGGCACTCGACGAAGTTGTGGTAGCATTTGAAAATCAGATGTACTAGGAGTTTTGAAGCGACATTTTAAAAGCTGAAGTTATTAGTTTACAGAGAAAACCATCAGTCAAGTAATAGGTTCAATATATTAGTTTACAGAGAAAACCATCAGTCAAGTAATAGGTTCAATATATCCGCGGGGGGTGAGTATATTCGAACACCCGCGGCGATCTATTAAGGTTTACGGCAGGGCCAGAGGGTAAACAGATTAATTTCCACTAGCAGGGGGAACTTAGGGAACAGGGGGTAGACATATTAAGACCAATCCCCGTGGCGACATTTAGTGGTTTACAACACAAAGAGAAGAGCGGTAAAAATTAATATCTACCATCCAGCGAGACAAACAACCAGGACAACAAGGGTCGGGGAAATCATTCACCGGGAATGCTAAAGGCAATCCACCAAAATTCGACTTCAGTCATCGAATCTGGAAACAGGACATAAGTTGCCTGCTCCTCTCCTCCACCTGGAAGGACCTGCTTCAAGATAAAAGGCAGACTAGCATCCAACCCATACGCAGATTGATATACCCCACAAGAAAGGAAGATTAGAGCTGTGACGAAGCCAAGTTCCGTACACCACCATCTTGGGACGGACCCCCTGTGGGGAAACAGGGACGTTGACAGGGGTGCAAATCACTTACTAGCGAAGGCACGCCCAGGGAAGCAATGTCCACGGAACCACCCACGGAGAGATCATCAGAAGATGATCTCTCCGATGAAGTCTCTACCACTGTTGCCGGCGTATCTAAATTCAGGCCATGAATAGGCTCAGTCACCTGGAAGAGTCCAGTTTGCAGAAAACTGACCAAAATATCTAGCCTTTTCTCACCAGAATTATAACACCCCACAGAGGAAGTGGCTCAGAGGCTACAGAGGCAACGCCTTTCCACCTTTATAAAAAAGACCAACCCCATGAAGGTGTCACGCCACCAGACAAAACTGCGGGTTTTAGCTTAAATCGTGTAGTCATTAACAACCACTGGACACTGGAGCACATCAATGAGTTCTGCAGACATTTATACTCCGCACATTACATTGTAGGGAATACATAGATAGAAGTACTAACAGCTAACCAAAATTCATTACATGCTTATATTTGTTCAAGAAAAATGAAAAGAATTTATAAGTCATTTTTAGTATAAGGAATGTACTCATATTTCAATAAAAATAACACAGTAGAAAACATTGGAATTTTTAATTCCTTCTTCTTTTAAAAACATTAAATTAAATACATATATACAATATACATATTCTTGCAACACAGGTATTTATTAGTAGCTATAAACACAAATATTTTGTCAAAAACATTTTAAGAAACTCATTCTTTCACATATATCTGAGAAATTCTGGCAACAGCCATATATATTTAGATTATTAGACTTAAAAACATATTTCTCAAAGAAAATATACAATATGTTTAGAACCATGACTTTCCTAGGATTAAAAAAAGCCTAACGCTTGTGAGACGTCAAGAAAGATTAACGCGGAAAAGAATTTCACGGAAAGAATTCTTGGAGAAAAATTACGAAAACTTCAAGGAAAAGGAAATACAAAAAACAGAGTTAGCCTTTCTAATTAATTCTGTGGTAAGATCCAAAATTAGACTTCTAAGTAAACGAATCGTGTATTTGCAATTCTTTCCAAATTACGGATGCAACTTGTTTGAAAGAGTTGTTTTTAGATTTTTTTCAAATAACACATATTTCTTGCTCATTTATGAGCCGCATATCAAATAGAAAGTGATTTAAAGCTTTGAAGAGCGCATGTTTCAACTGAATGCAAACAAAACAATGACCACTCCTCTTGAAGTATAAAAACACCAATACTCTTCTTGGACACTAGATATTGCCAGTATACACATATACATACATACACATGCATACACACACACACACATATATATATATATATATCTACAGTATATATGCATGTATACACTCATGTTTATGAAAATTGCCACAGCAAGAAGAATTGGTCAGATTAGAAGGACATTTATACAACATAGTACTAATGGTGATACAAATAAATGATTGCCGTTTCAGACCAATAATACCACATTGCTGGCACAGCATCAGTATTTTGTGAAGCTGTACCTAGAGGTAACACGACCTAAACATCTCGGGATCAAATCAATGAGAGTTTGGTGTTTTTCTGGGGAATTGCTTGCCAGGCTTCTTCGATCCGGGTCAACAGTTCATTGGTGGTGAATGCTAGAGAACAGTAATGGACCAGTCGACACACATACACACACGCATATATATATATATATATATATATATACAGTATATATGCATGTATACACTCATGTTTATGAAAATTGCCACAGCATGAAGAATTGGTCAGATTAGAAGGACATTTATACAACATAGTACTAATGGTGATACAAATAAATGATTGCCGTTTCAGACCAATAATACCACATTGCTGGCACAGCATCAGTATTTTGTGAAGCTGTACCTAGAAGCAACATGACCTAAACATCTCGGGATCAAATCAATGGAGTTTTTTTTTTTTTCTGGGGAATTGGTTGCAAGGCTTCTTCGATCCGGGTCAACAGTTCATTGGAGGTGAATGCTAGAGAACAGTAATGGACCAGTCAATGAGTGACCATATCCCATACATATTCATTTGGAGGCATATCTGGCAAACAGCTAGGACAAGGAAGAAACAGTATCTGATGTACAGTGAAGAAGGTTCGAGCATTCCGAGCAATATGTGTTCAGGCAGTGCCTTGCTTGAATATAACGTCAAGAGTGTGCTGGATGAAGGGTATAACGTCGGCCTCAAACACCTCCCTGATGTAGCGGTTGCTATTGAGAGTACCCTCAGTGAGTAGCAGCCGGAAACGCCTATGATAGCCAATAGCACCCCCACACCACCAAACTTAACGTTCGTACAGTATGCCACGCTAAAACGCATGCAAGAAAATGGCGCTCATCACAATATCATCTAACGAGTATGCGGTCATCATTGCAGTCCAGATTGTAGCGGAACTCGCCCGAGAACACGATTTCGAACCGAAGATGCAGACAATGCCACAGTTGCAGCAGTACTCCAGAGCTAAATCTCAAGAAGAAGCTGCACTGATAGTCGCCACCATGCGGATAAGATGAATATCATTCCATGTTGCCTTTATATTGCGTGATCCACTGCCAGATTTTAGACTAATCCGATTTTATTCGGTTCACTGTTTCCTCACGCACACTGCTGTCGTGGCATTATGCCCCATACGAGCAGCAATATCCAGGTACGAATATTCTCCTTCCAGCAGGCCGATTACGAGTCCCCGTTCGGACTTTATAATTTGCTTATAAAGCGCACTCTGACGTTGACGAGTCATAGTGACTCCAATACAACAGATTTCATCTCGCGGACACCGATACATACATGTCTGGCTCTTCCACAGATCTGTATTTATACTCTCCGTACGACCGTTCAGAGGGCACCGCAGAGCCCATGTACGTGCATTTACTCTGCATTTCTAATCAGTTGCATATCCTACCCTATTTTGCATGACCCATACGTTTCATTCTTTCATTCTAATCTGAAAATTATTTCATGCTGTGCAATTTTCATAAACACGAGTATATATATATATATATATATAAATATAAATAGTATAAAAATAATTTTTGAAATCATATACCTACGTTTTGTGGATGATTTGATAGTCGGATATGAAAATGAAGATTATAGTATGAATTTTGATTTCTACCCACCAAACTTAATTTTGAAAGAAAATCCTGCTGCACATAAAAATGTAGTGGAATTTTTAGATTTAAGTATAGATTTCAGTACAATACCTGTGAGTTTTACTACATATGATAAAAGAAAAAGTTTTAATATACCTATAAACGGTCTGATCAATTGGAATTCCAATCTTCACTTGAATATATTTAGGAATGTATTCTTGGGGGGATTGGCTAGAATTCAGCGAATTATCTAAAGTGAAGACATCCGTATTGATTTTGATCGGACATTTCTACAGCAAGCGAGAATATGCTACAGCAATACCCCATTCCTTTTATGCTACATTATATTGATAATTTATACAGTAACAACAATGCTTATTGTTCAAAGTTAAAATCCATTTTATATCATTTAGCAGATGAAGCTTCGCATACTATGCATAACAGGACAGCAGAACGATAACACGAAGTAATATACAGGTCATTGTGGTCAAAAGGACTTGTTGCTCATCCTGTGATGGTCTTCATATTACCATTGAGCTTTTCTTTTTTAGTCTTGTGATAATTGTTATTGTCACTCCGGGGGTTGGCTTCATTCAGGGCTGGCGTCCAGGAGTGCAATGCCGCGGCATTTATGACAAGCTTGTTGACAACTGGGGTGTAAGGTCACAACCCCTTACCGCCAATAAGTAAGCTTCTCGCTAAGCCTTCCTTCTTTTTTCAATTCAAAAATTCTTTTTATACTATTTATATTTATATCGTGTATAGTGTATGTAGCTGCTTTGCGCACATATGCTATAACACTTCAATACCTTTATTAACTTCCATTTTCCATCTTATATATTATATATATATATATACAAGGTAAACAAAGTTGCGTAGAAAAAGGTACAGAATTTTATGAAATCGATTAAAATTTTTAAGGGAATTAAATTTTAAGAAATGCAAAATTTAATTTTTCTATACGGCCCCCGCACAAAAACATATCCAATAAGTAAAATGTGCATCACACACTAATAAGGTGGTGTACAAAATTTCAGCATTTTATCACAAAAAGTTTCAGAGATATGAAAAAACAAAACTACTAACTTAAGCCACTTTTCGATGCAACGGCATGAGTTCTCATAGGGGAAAAATCATGTCGGTAGATCGCGTTTCAGGGGTCATGCACAAATTACGAAACAAAATAATGATTACATAAAAAAATTATCATTTTGCTATTTATTGGTACAAAAGTGCTACACTATGTAGAAATAATAAATGTACACAATGATTACAAAGCTTGTTCAAAATGTTTCCATCTATGCCAAAGATCCATTCAGGATAAAAGGTAGATATTATCTGCCTATGATGCATTTCTGCGTTGCGTCATTTGCACTATTGCTGTAAAAAATTATATTTTAATTTGTGATTAATCCCTTACCAATTTTTTTAAACATGTCTCTGGGACTTTTTTTGATAAAATGCTGAAATTTTGTACATCAACTTATTAGTGCATGGGGCACATTTTACTCATAGGAAATGTTTTTGTATGGGGGTCGTATAAAAATTTAAATTTATATTTCTTCAAATTTAATCCCCTTGAAAATCTTAATCGATTTCATAAAATTCTGTACCTTATCTTACGCAAGTTTGAAACTTATTATATATGTATATATGTATAAGATCAATATTTAAGGAATAGGAGAAGCCGAAGTCACTGTTTTTGGGACACCCTGCATATATATATATATATACTCGTATATATATATATATATATATATATATATATGTGTGTGTGTGTGTGTGTGTGTGTGTGTGTGTGTGCATGTGTTTGTCAGTGAGTCTGTGGACACGGGAACTGACGAACGAATGAACCGATTCGAATGAATTTGGTACAAAAATTACAATCCGTGAATACTGGAAGTCAATTGTTTTTATACGCAATCAAATATTCAGAACTCTCCTAAATTTTCGAGAGACATTTTGAAAAAATCATCAAAAAATCAAAGCCTCTAATAGAGTTACGCTAATAGATATTTTTTATGTAATTTTTCATTAGGAAACGATTAACATAAATTTTAGAACGCTAGCATGAACCGTTCACGAGATATTGCACATTTAAAAAAAAAATAGAAAAATTATATAAAATAAAAAAAAAAATAGTTCCTATTGAGAAACATGTTCACTTTTCACATGTAATATCATGCGATAAATTTGGTGACATCATTCTCGTGGATCTAGCTCTTTCCATTCATGAAAAAAGATACTTTGAGTTATACTTTTGTATTTTTACTCCAATAGTCATTTATCCGCTATAAGAATAAATTACTTCTCCGTCCATAACGCCTGGCGAGATTTTGGCGACGAATTTGGCGGAATGACGCCAACTTGGCGACTTTTTTAAATGTTACCAAATTAACGAAAAACTCGCCAAATGGATAAATATAGCGCTAAATCAATGAAAATGACGACTCGTTGACGAAAATTCAATATCTTGGAAAGAATATAAATATCTACTGAGTCTGTGGAGACGATAACTGACAAACGAATGGACCGATTTGAACGAAATTTGGTACACAAATTATAATCCGTAAAGACTGGAAGACTATAGTTTTTATACGCAATCAAATGCTCAGAACTCCCCTAAATTTTCGAGTGCAATTTTGAAAAATCGTCAAAAAATCAAAACCTTTAATAAAGTTACGCAAGTAGACATTTCGTATGTAATGTTATTATTAGAAAACGATTGACATAAATTTTAGAACGCTAACACGAACCGTTCTCGAGGTATTGCACATTTTTCAAAAAAATTATCAAAAAAATCATATAAAATAAAAAAAAAATCCTATTGAGAAACATGTTCAATTTTCATATGTAATACCATGCGATAAATTTGGTGACATTATTCTTGTGGATCTAGCTCGTTCCATTCATGAGAAAAGATACTTTGAGTAATACTTTCGTATTTGAACATCAATAGTCATTTTTCTGCTATAAGAATAACTTATTTCTTCGTCCATACCGCTTGGCGAGATTTTGGCAACGAATTTGACGCAATGTCGACAACTTGGCGGATTTTCTAAATGTTATCAAATTAACGAAAATCTGGCCAATCAGATAAAAATGAGGCTAAATCAATGAAAATAACGACTAATTGACGAAAATTCAATATCTTGGAAAAAATGTAAGTATCTACTATAAGAATAACCTATTGTTTTTACTGTGAAAGTAGTAAATTAATTGCATTATATAAGGAAAGTCAGTTGGTGCCCACATCAAATTGTTTTTTTGGTGTAACGTCTGTGGGTATGTTAAAAATTTTACAAAACGTGGTAAATTAGTAACATATAAGATACTCTAGTACTCATTAGATGTTGAGACGATTCGTATTAAAGAAGCTGTTTTTTTGTTAAATGATTAGTAGCGTTGTATTGATCTGCTCAATATTTCAATTTCTTAACTTTACATGTCCTTGCCAAATTTCACAAAATTTAGCATGTAAGTGACTTGTGGCCTACCTGCTGTTTAAATATTGGCATGTGTCGGAAAAAAATAACCTGCATTTTTCTGAAATGGCTCCACGATAAAACACAACATCTTAAATAAAATACTACATTTGGTGATATATATCGATTAAATGCTTGTATTATATATAATTTTTTTTTTTTCGCGGCCCAGATATATATAATTTTTGACGTCATAAAGAATAAGACCTACCATATAACTCTAAGAGTTAACCATTCTCGAGATATTTAATTTTTCGCACCTTTGATACATCGCCTGTTTGAGTTACATCGAATCGCCAGATGAAAAGGAAAATTAAATACAGTTGCAAATTCTGCGTAATTTAAAATAATTATCGATGCAATTTTGTTCAATTACACCCAATACAATGGATTATTAAAAAAAAAATGAGTCTGAATGATGAGAAGTCATGTGATGTTCCCACATTAGCGTTTTACTTTCCCTGCAATACATGGTAATGTATAGGGAAAGTATTGAAATCATGTCGAAAATCGCTACTCTAGTTTTCGACAGATCTACACATTTCGAGACTTCTAGAATACGAAAAAACTATTTTTAGAGTGACGTCTGTGTATGTGTCTGTCTGTGTGTCTGTCTGTATATGTGTCTGTGTGTCTGTGTGTCTGTCTGTGTGTCTGTGCAATGTATGTATCCACTCTAACTCAAAAACTAAAGGCCCGAATTTCATAAAATTTGGTATGTAAGTCACTTGGATGTGATCCCGGTGCTGATTCGTTTTTGGTACGATTCGTAAAAACAGAACCCGCCTTTTGTTGCGAAATGGCCAGTAAATATTTCATTTTTCCGCTCTAGCTAAAATACTAATTGACCAAATTTCACAAAATTTGGTAGATAAAATACTTATAGGATACTGTGGTGCTGATTAGATTTTGGTACGATTCGGAAAAGAACAACCTACCTTTTTTTCACAAAATGTCCCGCCAAAATCTGAAAAAAGGACTAAATATTTTATAATCAAATGTATCAATTAAATTATTGCTTTATACGCAATTTTTGAAGAGGAAAATAATATAACACACTCCATTATACTTTAGGACTAACTGTTCTCAAGATATTTGAGATTTCTTGCATTTTTGTTACGCCGATTTCGAAGAAATGTCTAATTACCAAAGAAAAACTAAAAATTGAATGAAAAATGCAAATTTAGTGTTATTTGGTCCAATTAAACTCAATCTAATGAATTATTAAGGAAATAAAGAAAATATGAATTTGAGTCTGCAGGGAAAGTCATGTGCTGCCCACAACAGATATTTTACATTCTTGTACACCTTCTCTAAATATATTTTGCTCAACCAATATACCAAAATGCACATAGCAATTATTCATATTTATTTAATTTCGGAAAAGTTTCAATTGAATAACGTATTTGCTTCATATAATAAACCATATATTGCAATTTGCAGCATAACACTGACATGTACGTTATACTGAAATGAATTGCATTATACAACCTTGCGTACTAATTTCTTGCTCCAGAAACTTAATTTCGCGAGAATTTTCTTCAATATTCACAACAGCGAATACTCTGAAATTCCCTACAGATACAATTCTATTCCGACTGTATATAAATATTATTTTACCCGATAAGATATTGATATTTCCGCATTCAAACATGAGACGTTCTATGTGACTAATTTTATTAGACTCAATCAAAATATTGGAGCTACCCATTTATACTTCGTGTTTAATAATACAACGTAACATTTGATGTTATTTATGTGACATACAGTGATGTTATATTTCATCCCCATATGGCAAAACTACTGAAAACATGTGGATATAAAGATGTAATACGGTACTTTTTCACATATATTACAAAATAATCTGATGTATCCAGCGCCTGACTTTCACTATGTACTAACTACGTTTCCTATAAATAGCGTTTAGGCTAAGCAGCACTTTGGATATGAATAATCATTGTACAAAAGTTAAATAAAAAATCTGATGTGTTCGTTATATGA
Organism: Amaurobius ferox; assembly: GCA_951213105.1. NCBI lineage: Eukaryota > Metazoa > Arthropoda > Arachnida > Araneae > Amaurobiidae > Amaurobius > Amaurobius ferox. The sequence continues at coordinate 35,779,325 of OX578154.1, forward strand.
CTTTCCTATGTTAGTCATCGAATTTACTTCTTTTACAGTGAAAAAACGATGTATAAGATTTACGGCACAATATTTTTATTGTTGAATTGCACACTTTGCGCTTTTCCAGATGACAGCAAGTAAAACTGTTTTGAAGTACCCAATTGACCTATATTTCACGCAACTGTAAAATAATTATGCATATTGATAGTATCCGTAATGAGCAATATAGTTCATATATTAAAATATTTTAATAATAAATTTATCAATTTGGCGTCATTTTTGTTAACTTAACGATATTTTTCAATATTAATGATAATGTCGTCAACCTAGCATGACATATCACGAATGTTTGCTACATTAGTACCCAAGTCCGCAAAATTTATCGCAAGCGTTACAGATAAACGGAGTAAAGGCAGTTTTTTGATGCATATAAATGTATAATTTTTGCATATAAACGACTGTTGGCATCAAAAGAGAAAACAATTACACAAAATATTTTCTTTAAAGAAGGGAACGAATTAGATACACAATAATAATGTTAAAAACTATGTCACATAATACTGCATATGAAAAGTGTACAATATTTAATACTTTTTTTAAATTTCGTTTGATGATTTTCTCCCCCCATCTGGGGAGAAAAATAGTTTAAACAATTTTCTGACCCAGAACATTTGGAGTCTCAGCGTGTTCCAGGGTATCCCAGAAACATTGACCTCGACTTTTATGCCTTAAATATTGAACGTAGACTTCTAAAATAAATTACAAAGTTGCGTTAAAGAAGGTACATGATTTTATGAAATCGATAAAAATTTTCAGAGGATTAAATTTGAAGAAATACAACATTTAAATATTTATACGTCCCCCGTACAAAAACATTTCCAATGCCTAAAATGTGCTCTATACACTAATAAGGTGCTGTACAAAATTTCAGTAATTTATCATAAAAAAGTCCCAGAGATATGTTTAAACAAAGTTAGTGAGGGATTAATCACAAATTAAAATGTAAATGTTTACATCCAGAATGCAAATGACGCAACGCAGAAATGTATCATAGGTTAATAATATCTACATCTTATCTTTGATGGATCTTTGGCATGGATGGAAAATATTTTAAACAAGCTTTTTAATCTTCGTGTAAAGTTATTATTTCCACACAGTGTAGATACTTTTGTATTAATAAATAGCAAAATTATTATTTATGTATGTAGTCATTGTTTTCTTTCGTAATTTATGTATGAACCCTGAAATGCGATTTGCCGACATGATTTTTCCCCTCTGAGAACCTATGTCGATACATCGAAAAGTGGTTTAAGTAATAAAGTTTGTCTTTTCATATCTCTGGGAATTTCTATGATAAAATGCTGAAATTTTGTACATCAGCTTATTATTGTATGGGGCACATTTTACTTATTGGAAATGTTTTTGTACGGGGGCCGTTTAAAAATTTAAATTCGGCATTTCTTCAAATTTAATTCCCTTGAAAATTTTAATCGATTTCATAAAATGTGCAAGTTCTTACGCAAGTTTGTAATTTATTATATATATTTAATATCAATATTTAAAGAATAAAAGCAGAGGTCAATGTTTTTGGGACACCGTGTATATATGCTACATACACATTGTTTCGCCAAATTGCACTACTTGATGATGTGTTATAATCCTGATTGACATTTGTATCTACAATGTTAACACGTAGTGCCATATATATATATATATATATATATATATATATATATATATGATATGCTTATATATATATATATATATATATATATATATATATATATATATATATATATAAGCTAAGAAATGAAAAAAGGAAAAACGGACGAGGATAGCTAACAAGCAGAGTGCCAAAAAGAGCCGAAGGGGGGTTGGTTGTGACCCCTTCGGCTCTTTACAGCATGCGGCTACAGCATGCGGCTTACAGCATGCGGCCGCAGCCCCGGTTACACCATGCGGCTAGATCACGGCAAGCACTCCCGGAATCAGGCACCCCTTGAAGCCGACCCCGATGCACCAAAGACATGAATTTGAAATAACTAAAACAAGCGCTCTCAAAACGTAGACCAATACTCGAAGCCAAAGCATTTTCACCAAAGCATGAACGTAATATTAAAATAAAATTAAAAATAAAAATAAATAAAAAAAATAATAAAACATTAGCTAATACCAGACATACATTCAATTTCGATAATAAACTGCCTACGTAAGTCTTCAATATTACTATGTTTTATCTTGCAATTATGTAAATTAGTGCAAAAATAACGTGAACTGTAGTTGGACTCAAAACTGTTAATTATGGCACCTCGTCATTCGGCGAAAATTTCAACAGGTAAACTCTATTTAATCGCAAACCTGTAAATAAAATTATATATATATATATATATTATCGTATTACTTGTAAAAATTGCAGCATCATGAAGGAATGACGCCATTCAGCTGAAACTTACAGAAAATGCAAAAAAGAGTGTGTAATGCGAATGATTAAGTTTCAGAGTCACAGCACATGCATGGGCTGAGCAGTGCCCTTTGAACAGATGTTTTAGCTTTATAAATACAGAGCTGTAGCGGGACGTCGAAAAAAGTCTATGGTTGTTACCCAGCGGTAAACGTTTCGTGAAAATTAACTATGCATCTACACGAAAAGTACTACGTGAAAATTAACTAAGCACGAAGACATAGTGCGTCATATGTTACGGAGTTTGAACGGGGACGAATGATTTTCCTTTGTGGGAGTTTTTTTCTTATTGTGCAATAACAACTCGTTTTGAGCGCCTGAATGTATTGAGTACTCAGATTGCCTCGATAGTGATACGAGTGTAGAAACAGTGAACTGGAGAGAAACGAACGAATCGTAAATACGGCTGTGGATGACGAAATGTACGTCAGCACGGGGAGATATACGCCGCATGCGCATGGCAGTGATTGACCGACCGTACAGCTTCAACTTGACAGTGGATAGTATGTTGGAGCACTGTAACAGGTGTGTCATTGTCTGCTGCACCGTGACCTGCGTGCAAGAGGTCCTGCGTATAGGTTGTCCCTGACACAAAATTATCAACGTCTGCGGTCAGAATGGGCTCATCAACATAGACACTGGCATGCTGATTGGCAACAAATCATCTTATGCAATGAATACCGCTTTAAACTGGGTTACAGTGATGGTCGCATCCATGTTAGACGCTATACCGGTTAACGCAGCCCCCATATTGTGTTATCCAACGTCATGCTTGAAGACGACATGCGTGATGATCTGGGGTGTCATTTGGTATCTTGCACGATCTTAGCTGCTAAGAACTGGGTTTGATCTTAAAAGCAACCGGTACATTAGAGAAGTGTTGATGAGTCCTATGCCGTACTCTTCCTTCAACACATTCCTGGAGCTGTTTTTCAACAGGAAAATGTCCCTCCACATTTTGCTAGGAATGTCCAAGTCTTATTTTCAGCACAATAGCTTCTGCTGCCTACCTATTGGACTTTACCACCGGATATGTCACCTATTCCGTCGGTCAGCGTCTCGCTCGTCCCGTAGCTAATATAGCTGGACTTTGGATCCTGATAGAAGCAAACTGGAGTGCGCGTCCACAGGTATAAATTCAAAAATTGTTTCATTCAATGCCACATCGTATAGAAGGACTTATTGCTGCGTGTAATGGCTTCATCTAATACTGATTTTCGACTTATAACTTGCGACTACTGATTTTCGATTAATTTTGTTGTTTTGCTATGTAAATTTATTCGTTTATTTGTATCAACACAGGTCGTTTGTGGAATAAATTTCATATAATTTTGATGACACTTTCATGGTGTTGCAATTTTTACGAGTATATATATATATATATATATATATATATATATAATATAATTATTGCTGTCAGTGAACACTCGCATATTTATTTCAAATGCGATCGACTGTTTGGAAGAATCTCCAATTTTCAAGTAAATTTTAAAAGAAATTATTAAAATATCAGGACTTTCAATAATATTATATGACATAAACATTATGGGGAAAAGAGAAATAAAATATTATTTATAAAATCTATAAATTTTTCCCTTTTTTTTTGTTGTGTTTAGTACAGTTTTCAGTGTCACTTTATTACAGCTGTTAGTATCACAAACGTTTAATCATTATGGACAATAAAACTCAAGCTTTTATATTTCTAGACGGTAAGTTTCACGTGGAAAAATACTTTTGTTTAAAACTTCAACCGATTCAAATATATGTAAACAAGAATAAATTACAGTAAGTAATTTGTTTCAAACTATGTTCTGCTTAAAAAATGCAATTTAACCATATTGTATTCTTAGCAGATGCATAACGAAACGCTTCCTAAGTACATGTTCTCCAAAAGTAATGTTTAACGTGAAAATCTACTCATTTCTCTTTTCATGTGAACTATCAAGAAAAGTTTTCTATACGATATAATAGTATTTTGTTTTTTGGCAATTTTTCAAGTATTCTGCTCCTATTGCTCGAATACGTGAACTTAAATAATGACCTAGGTTTTCTTTTGTTTTTGAATTTTACCTCTTGAAATTTAAATGTCCAAGTATTATTTATAACGGATCTATTTTTGCATACACAATACATACCTCATTTTTTTTAAATGTTGTATAAATAGCATTTTTATATGAATTCTAATTTCAATAAATCTTCAACTTATAAAATATATGTAAGCAAAAATTATACACAAATATACACCTTTATAAACAGTGTTCCTAGCCAAATCCATAAACGGTCTAATTACTTTGTATGATCCATTAGGTCTATATATGTTGAAATAATCATGCCGATCCAATGCAGCATCATGTCGATCCATTGCATGTTCTTGCAGAATCATGCAAATCCAATACATGTTCTTGTAGCAGCATGCCGATCCAATGCATATTCTGGCAGCAGCATGCCGATCCAATGCAACGACATGTCGATCCATTGCATGTTCTTGCAGCATCATGTTGATCCAATGCATGTTCCTATAGCAACATGCCGATCCAATGCATATTCTGGCAGCAGCATGCCGATCCAATGCATATTTTTGCAAAACCATGCAGATCCAATGCATGTTCTTGCAGCACAATGACGATTCAATGCATATTCTTGCAGCACCATGCCGATCCAATGCATGTTCTTGCAGCTTCATTAAGACCGTAACCACACCGATCCAATGTAATGTTCTTTCAGCACATTTAATGGAGAATTTAAAAAGATAGGAACACAAAATTTGCGATTATCCAGCATTAGACTATCTACATTATTATCGAGTAGGAATCAATATTAGGACCGCACGAAAAGCGTACATGGATAGCTATAAATAGACTCAATGGACAAGTAGTATTATCATCAGGGTCTGTAGCATGATAACACCTTCAATGCGTCCGTCGAAAGTCCAGATTGTCCGACTCGTCCTAGGACATGAGTAGCCACCTCCAATGCGTTGTTGTTGTTGTTGAGACCCAGACCGTCCGACCTACTCGAAAGGTGTAAGGAACCTACCGGAAATGTGTAACCGTTTGGACGACCAGGAAGTGTCACCCAATTTAGACCCTCCTTCCCCTCCTTCCCCTCCTTATGGTGATAACATAAACAATTTGATGGAATTGAAAAATGTGATACACCGACATGTCCGTAACATTTCTCCCTTATGCTAAGAGCTACTGTTGAGAAAACAGTAACGCAATTTAATTTACTTTCAGAAAATGGTGGAAGCGAAACTGACCATGATTTGTAACACGGTTTAGAACGGTTAAAAATTTGTTAAACCGATGTATTCGCATTTTATGTCGTTTAATAATATTGCATACAGCGCCATTCACCGCTGAAGGTGAGTTTTTAACTTTTTCTTTTTTTTTGCGGAAAATAAAATCGCATGACTTCCTGTAAACTGTTACAAAGTTTGATAACATTCTGTCCAGTAGTTTTCCTTTTATGGCCATTTCAATGTGGAAATTTAATTATAAAGACCCTGTATATATATATATATATATATATATATATATATATATATATATATATATATATATATATATATATATATATATATATATATATATAATTTTAAAGTAAACGCCGTTATGTTTCATTACATTGACATATTCTACCATAGTGTCACGCAGAAGTGGAATATGTACAACGTAAACTTCTAGTTTTCGTATAAAACATTTTGTATCAAATATAAAAAATGTAAGTTGCAAAGAGTGCTGGAATTCATGTTGCTCTCCTTCACAAATAACATTTTCTGAAAAATGTCATTCTTCGAAGACAAAATTTTAAAATGTGACATTTCAATTTAAAGTTTGGATACTATTTGACATACATCAATGTAGAAGGTTCACATCTTTTCTATTTCCTCTAGAATTCCTTTTGTTGAGATCCAAACATAAGAATCCAAAATGTGGATATTTGACGTGTGTTGAACATGTTTCCCATAGATTGGATCCTTGCGGGGATAAGAAGCATCTTTTATACGGATTGATATGAAATATAAAATAAATACTGTTTTAAGTTGAATTTTATAATACGTTTCCCACGAAAAGTTAAGCAAGCGATGCAAAGTATCACATAGCGAGTAAATCCGTTGATTTTATTGTGTGAAATATACTGTCGTTGATAATGAGGATATGCAAATATTAAGTGGCCGATTTCATTCTCGAATAGTATGAAAAATAGACTTGTGCTGACTGTAACATTAATTTTAAATAAATTAAGAAATTTGAGAATTTGTGAAGACATGAACAGGGAGACAAGCTGTGGCAATTTCCACACATCTTAGATGACAAGCCAGGTGTTTGGGTTACTATTGCTGAGAATTCGTGAATAGATTTACTGGGAACAATCGGTGGCAACAACTAGACAGCTGAAGTGTCAATTCCGGTGTTTAGGCCTCTATTGCCCACAATAAATTTTGTCATAAAATATATTTTTAATTTGAATCCTCTTATGTCATCTCTGCCGTATGTCAGTCGCTACCGTTTGTCTCCATCTCAATCCCATCACCAATTATCAAAGATCAAAATTTATTTAAAGTTAATGTGACAGAGATTTAGAGTTTAAATGCTGAAAGAGTTTTTTCTAAGATAGTTAGGGTTGATTTTGAATCATTTAAACTTTGTTGTGGCACACACACAAAGAATACGTTTGTGATATTTCCAACACGATCGTGGCGTTAGGCAGAAAAGTCCATTCATTAAGGAAGTCCCCACTTAAGGACCATTCTATTACTTCTTGTTATTGGATACATTTACAAATGGTAAATTTGAATGCATATATGGATTGACAGCATACATGCAATGATAATTCAACAAACATTTATCTAATTACATGAATATATGGCAAATTAAGCACTTAGAAATAACACTTAGAAATGCCCCTTGAAGGTAAATTGGTCATATTATGGTGATAAGCCCGGAGTTTAAGCCCGCATTGCTGAGAATTGTTGAATGAATTTTCACGGGACAATCGGTGGCGACACCTAGACAGCTGACGTGACATGTCCGTTGTTTGGGCGCTTATTGCCACAATAAATTTTGTCATGATCATTGTCAAACATTTGTCAATCATTGATGTTTGATCATTGATGTGGCAGTGACTAAGAGTTTTAATGCTGAAAAAAAACTCTGAGAAAGTTACGGTAGGTTTTGAATCATATTAGCTCTCTGCTACAAAGATACGTTTGGAACATTTCCAACATGGCCGTGATGTTATGCAGGACTGCCCATTAAGGATATCCTCACTTTTGGACCATTCTGTTATTTCTTGTTCATGGATACCCTTACAAATGGCAAGTTTGAATGCAGATATGTAATGATAGCATATATGTAGTGATAATTCCATGAACATTTATGTAATTATATAAATATAAAGCATATTAAGGGCCACAATTATACATTTAAAAGGCTTAACAATGCTTCGTAAAGAGAAATTAATGAGATTGTAGCTTTTATATAGCCTAGCAATAAACTTGCTAAGTACAAATAGGTTGCAAAGTATTTTCTACCCTACGATCACCTTGGTCGAGAGAAGATCCTAAAATAGGATTGACGAATGAAATTATCGATTTCCGGCAATAAAAATTGCAATATGTAACATGGTATTTGCATTACTAGAATGTTATGAATTTCTTTAAAACCCAGACTATATTTCTATAATATTTCAACAAGAAATAATTATTATTTAAAAACTCTAAAACTATTGAATTTCAGCAGTTAAATTCGGTAAGTTTATCTAAAATTAAAAATATTATTTAGTGTGTTACAGTAGCTGATATGCCAGAACTGCGTCTGGTGTACGGTTTACATAGCTCTAATAAAAGATTTGAAATTATTTACAATGGCCTAATTAGTTCTAAAAGAGAAAAAGTGATGTGTTGATTTTATCCATATGCATATATTATATGAATAAGTGATGAATAAATAAATAACAATATTTTGTTTCATTATGATGCTTTTAAATATTTTATTTTTTCATTTTTATAATTGATTATATCGTGTGAAATAACATAAGACCACAAACTTATTTATGTTTGAAATATTAAACATAATTTCATAAACTCTTTCCAGAGTGTTCTTAATAGTTGAAGAAAATTATAATTAATTAAAAAAAGCAAAACTCACCTTTACTAGAAACTATTGAATTTCAGCAGTTAAATTCGGTAAATTTACCTAAAATTAAAAATATTATTTAGTGTGCTACAGTAGCTGATATGCCAAAAGTGCGTCTGGTGTACGGTTTACATAGCTCTAATAAATGATTTGAAATTGTTTACAATGGCCTAATTAGTTCTGAAAGAGAAAAAGGGATGTGCTGATTTTATCCATATGCATATATTATATGAACAAGTGATGAATATATAAATAAAAATATTTTGTTTCATTATGATGCGTTGAAATATTTTATTATTTCGTTTTTATAATTGATTATATCGTGTGAAATAACATAAGACCACAAACTTATTTATGTTTGAAATATTAAACATAATTTCATAAACTCTTTCCAGAGTGTTCTTAATACTTGAAGAAAATTATAATTAATTAACAAAAGCCAAACTCAGCTTAAGCGTTGAAATTTTTAAAATGCTTATACTTAAATGTTTTTAGTGTAAAACACTATACTATTATAGTTTCACAAAGAATGCAATAAATATATTCAACTTGCCGAGTCAGTATTTCAAGCATTAAATATGTAAAAACTAAAAAATGTTCAAAAATTGCATTTTATATTACCAATTAGCTGATTAAACATAATTTCATAAACTCCTTTTAACAGTGTTCTTAATACCTATAATTAATTAACAAAGGCAAAACAAATCACAGGCACTGCATTTTCAAAAATGATGATCCGAAAATAAATTAAATTTCAAACACTAAAATTACAGTTTCGAAAAAACAGCAATAGATAGATTCATTCGTGCCAAGTGATTTTTTTTAATATTTAAATAATAAGTAAAAAATAAAGGATGTTCAAAAATTGCATTTTATATAGCTTATTAGCTGATTAAACAGACTTTCAATAACTCCTTTCACAATGTTCTTAATATCTTAAGAAAATTATAATTAATTATAATACACAGGCAAAACTCAGCGTAGGCGTTGTGTTTTTACTTTCCATATATACATAGTATAACATATAAGGAAAGTATGGTGACGGGGTCGAAAAATTGAATTCGAGTTTTCGAAGGAAGAGCATGTTTGTTTGTGTATGTGTGCGCGTGTATGAGTGAAAGTATGTGTGTGTGTGAAAGTAAGTGTGTGTGTGTGAAAGTATGTGTGTGTGTATGTGAAAGTATGTGTGTGTGTGTGTGAAAGTATGTGTGTGTATGTATCAGTGAGTCTGTGGAGATGATATCCTATGATCGATTGAAGCGATTCGAACAAAAATTACACTCCGTGAATACTTTGGAAGTTGGCTTCTGCTAACTTTCCTTCCCGGTCGTCCATCTTGATGCTCTAAGTCCTCTGGACGAGCCGGACGGCCTGGGGCTTTCACACTCCGTGAATACTAAGGGCTAACGGCAGTACCGTGCTGAAAACACCGGTTCTCGTTAGATCACCGAAGTCAGGCAGCATCGGGCGCGGTTAGTACTTGGATGGGTGACCACCTGGGAACACCGCGTGATGTTACCATATTTCGGGCGCGGTAGCCCGGTGGTTTACGCCCTGGATTTGCACGCTGCCACAACTGCCGCCGTGTTCATGCGGAGTGCGATCATGTTAAACATGTGGGTTCGTAAGTTCTTCCGAGAGGTTGGTGGTAGGGGAAGGAGGGTACGGTCCCTGTGGCTAACACATGACAAAATTTCGCGAAACGAAGGAGAAAAAAAAAATCAAAATCTCAACTACATCTGTAACCTGAGCCATAAAAATCATATAAAAATCAAATTCCTTATAAATAAATCAAAAATCAAATTCCTTATAAAGAAATCAATAATCAAATAATCACTTCACTAAACACTCTCATAATAACAATTATCATATTTCTCAACATTTCGTCTAAACTCATAAACATACATATAGATTCAACATTAAATCCTTCAACTTCATTATAACTCTATACTATGAAAAGTTCATTAATGCATTTTTAAAATGCTTCAACAAATACGTCATCAAAGAGAAGCAGTAGAAAAGTAATAAACATATCTCTATATCATTAGCTGTCATGAATAAACATAAATTTTAACGAAAACTTTGGACCAGCCAAAGAATTCCAATAATCTAAACAATAAATTTTGAAATGGTACCTTCAACATAACAACCAATAAATATAAATCAACAAATTCATCACCATCTCCTCCTCTACAAAGAAAACAAATATTCGAAGCATATTACTCTATTTAAATAATATCAATTTTGGCTCAAGTTACAAACAAAAAAAATTGTGGAATATTTACCCCAAAATAACAAACTCAATTCCCTAACAATTTGGAACTGAACTCAAATTTTACCGACTTGTTTACAAATTATACTATAAACTGATTACTTGGCAAATTAGGTCGTTTAAACGACAAATATACACTAAAATGACCTTATGCATCATTTTACATCAATAGCAATAAACGCGATTCCACTAAATTTTTGTGCAACATCTTGCATTCTCAACAACAATAAACTCAAATGTCATAACTGCAACTCTGGAAATCTCAAAAAATTCTCATAAAAATCAAAAAATTAAGACAAGGGGCCGAGGGTTGTGAGTCCTCACAAAGGTTGTGAATCTTTTTTGAACCCCCCAAAAATAGCACATAAATATCCATCAAGTAGTACATTTAAATTCACTAACTGCCAAGTGTATCACATTACTTTAAACAAAATACCAAAGAAAAAATCATGTTACAAATCCCCATTTAATTTTCAAAACCAAAGAACTCAAATTGCATTGCACAATTTTAAATATTCCACTTAAAAAAAATTTAATTCTCCTATAAATAAAATAAATTTTCCACTTTAACGACCAAAAAAAATTTAAAGACAGTATTAAAAATATCAGATTCAGAATTAAGAACAAACAAACTGATTCTATCACCACTCTATTTGAGTATGAAAACCAAACAAATGATCAATGTGAAGAACAAGATAACTCAAGATGACATTTATGTCACACTCATATTGGAGTGTAAAAAACACCTGCATTACCCAATTTTTCAATAAATCACCAGTATTTCATCATCTACATTCACATATCAGTGAGCATTTAAATCTCAATTCTAAATCAGAACATAAAAATTCTAAGTCGAAAAACTACTGTTTTAATTCTATACAATTTAACTTAAAAAAATATATTCTCATTAAATTTACTCAATTAATTTCATTCTATTTCATCAAAACAAATTCTAAGTTGCTGGGAGCGTGGGTTACAAAAACAACAAAATAAAAAAAAATTGTTAATGAGATGGGATTAGAACAAAAAATGTAAATACTATAAAGTGCGTTCTCCACATGCCTATAATCTCTTAAATTTATGAATTAAATGCAATTTCACACTACTTCAAATAATAAAATTCAAATCAAATTAACTTACATTAAGGAATGCTTAAATAAAAATTCTAAATGAAAAAGTCAAATTCAAAAATTCCTAAGTTTCCTCAAAAAATTCTAAATATAAATATTTAAATTAATCCTAAAATTTTAATCAAAATATTAAAATAAATTCCTTTAATTTAGTTTAAGAACATTCTAAAACATCCTGCCTTAGTTTAAGAACATATTAAAATCTCAACAGTAATCACTTTTAGAATAAACAGGTATGAAATCATTTTACTGAAATTTCATTTTTAAGAACAAAAATTATCAAGAACATCTATTACAGTTAGCATGAATAAGCCCCTAGACTGGTCAAACGGCGCCAATTGTTCGGTAGAAAAACTGCATTTATGATATACTAAAAGCATTCTTTCTAAATCATTCTTCTGAAAACACTCAAAAATATCTGAAATAAACAGGAAGTTCGGTAGTAAAGCTGTAATTTTATGATATACTAAAAACATTCTAAATGAAAAAACATTCCAAAAGTTCCCAAACTTCTAAAGTTCATCTAACATAAATCTGAAAAAATTGAAATACACTCTGAAAAAGTTCTAAAGTTCCTCAAACCTGAAAACATCCTAAAAATAAACTGAATTCTTAAATAAACTGAAAGTGGACCTATTGACCAGTTTCCCTACGTGTACAAATATGTACTCCTGTAAAATATTAAAAATGACACTTTCCTAAAAATAAAAATGCATTAAAAGTAAAAGAGAGAACACAGATTTTTAGGTTTTCAAAATCTAACGTTTATTAAAATTTAAACTTCATTTTAAAGAATTTTTAAAACATTTTACATCTCATTAACTAAAATCAAACATCTTAAATAATAAAATAAATGGAATGGCCGGTCGTATAGTGGTAGAAAAAACGTTAGAATATTAAATTTTAAAGTTAACAATATTAAACTTATTCAATTATTTATCAAAACTAGAATTTGGAATAAAAAGAACATAAGTTAGCCAAAAGGGAAATTTAGAACAAAAGTTAAACTTAACCTCAGGTTCAGGTGACCTAAAATATATAAGTCTAAAGGGGTCTTATTCTGTGCTAGTTCAATTAAATTTTAAATAATGCAAAAGTAAATTAGCCTGAAATTTGAAGAAAAAGAATTATATCACCAAGGCTCCAAGATAAGCTTCTGAGATCTGCAGGAAAGGACCCAACAGCAAAAATGTCACCAAAGTTCCCAGAGGACACTTCTTGAAAGGCAAACACGGCAAAGGAGGGTTATGTCCATCAGAGGTGAGGAAAATCTCCGGCCGGATCCGAATTCCAAAAGATTCCAAATAGGACGTTTACTAACGAAGAAATAAATTCTCCACACAGCTACACCGGGTCTTTGACATCAGGACTGAATGCATAGCATATGTCTGGTGCTTTTGACCAAAAATGACGCTCCAGTTCTTCATAATAAGAGCAGCATAACCCGGGAGAACCAAACACTTAGTTGTCGTCTTAACTCATCTCCGCTGACATCGCAGAAACTCTATTTAGAGGATGGGAGACCAATAACACCTCCAATCGTTCCGTCCGTCTAGACATAACAAACGTCCGGCTCCCACATCATCCAGACGAAACATTTTCAGAGAGCACGGAGGGAGGAATCAATTAAACAAAAAAAAAACAGCAGAAGAATGTTGATTAAACAGTAAACACAGAGGAATTCATCTCGGAGAAATCTCAACGCAGGTTTAGCTGAGAATAAAAAACGAAATTCGCATTTCGAATTCGCACTTCGGTTCAGCTCGCGCCGAAACGCTAAAAACAACAGCTTATTAGATCACATCTTGAGTTCAGAGGGAAGAAAAAGAGAAGAGCGAAAAAACGCGCGATTTTACTTATATACTGCGAAACATCGCTGCCACAGACTGTCAACAAAATTATCGATGAACGATAAAATAATTAATGACAGACGATTTTAATATTACGGTCAACCAATTAAAAACTCGAAATTTTAAAGAAGAGAAATGGAATTTCAAAGCAGACGAGAATTAAAAAGAAATGAAGTGAAACGAGTTGGAAATTTACGAATTCGGCAATAATTTAAATATGGACGATTCTGAAATATTTAAAATGCTGAAAATAGAATAAAACCGAAAAACTGCAATGAATTAACGAATTTTTAACCGAGAGCAATAAATTTGGAATCAAATTAAAGGGAATAAAAAGGACAATAAATGGAATTGTAAATTAGCCAATTTAAATAAATTTAAATTGCCAAAACCTAAAAAGAACGAACATTTGCCGTTTTTAACACAAAACCTATGGAATAGAATATATTTGAACAAAGAATATCAAAAACCTAAACAATTGGAAAATGAATAACTAAAAGAGAATGACTATGTAAATAAGACCCCTGAACACATTTAAACCAAAAGCAAAATTTCTAAAATTAATTAAATATCCAAAGGTATAACCCAACAACTCCTTCGAACGTCCCAAAAAAATTTTTCATTTGAAAAATGAAAAATTTTAGCTAACACATGACAAAATTTCGCGAAACGAAGGAGAAAAAAAAATCAAAATCTCAACTACATCTGTAACATGAGCCATAAAAAATCAAATTCCTTATAAATAAATCAATAATCAAATAATCACTTCACTAAACACTCTCATAATAACAATTATCATATTTCTCAACATTTCGTCTAAACTCTTAAACATACATATAGATTCAATATTAAATACTTCAACTTCATTGTAACTCTATATTATGAAAATTCATTAATTCATTTTAAAATGCTCCAACAAATACGCCATCAAAGAGAAGAAACAGAAAAATAATAAACAGATCTCCATATCATTAGCTGTCATGAATAAACATAAATTTTAACGAAAACTTAGGACCAGCCAAAGAATTCCAATAATCTAAACAATAAATTTTGAAAAGGTACCTTCAACAACCAATAAATACAAATCAACAAATTCATCATCAATCTCCTCCTCTACAAAGAAAACAATTATTCGAAGCATAATTACTCTATTTAAATAATAATATCAAAGTTGGCTCAAGTTACAAACAAAAAAATTTGTGGAATATTTACCCCCAAAATAACAAACTCAATTCCCTAACAATTTGGAACTGAACTCAAATTTAACCGACTTGCTTACAAATTATACTATAAACTGATTACTTGGCAAATTAGGTCGTTTAAACGACAAATATACACTAAAATGACCTTATGCATCATTTTACACTAATATCAGTAAACGCGATTCTACTAATTATTGTGCAACATCTTGCACTCTCAACAACAATAAACTCAAATATCATATCTGTAACTCTGGTAATCTCAAACAATTCTCATAAAAATCAAGAAAAAATTAAGACAAGGGGCCGAGGGTTGTGAGTCCTCTCAAAGGTTGTGAATCTTTTTTGAACCCCCAAAAAAATAGCACAAAAATATCCATCAAGTATAAGTGGTACATTTAAATTCACTAATTGCCAAGTGTATCACATTACTTTAACCAGGGCGCGGTAGCCCATTGGTTAGCGCGCTGGAGTTGTACTCGGTAGGCCCGGGTTCGATTCCAGCCACTGCCAAAACTGCCGCCGTGTTCATGCGGAGTACGATCACGTTAAACATGTGGGTCCGAAAGTCCTTCCGAGAGGTTGGTGGAAGGGGAAGGAGGGTACGGTCCCTGTGGATGCCTCCCCCACTAGGTTCCGGTCTAAATTGGGTGGCACTTCCCGACCATCCAAACAGTTACCTTACACCTTTCTGGTAGGTCGGACGGTCTGGGTTTCAACAACAACATTACTTTAACCAAAATACCAAAGAAAAAATCAAATTACAAATCCCCATTTAAATTTCAAAACCAAAAGAACTCAAAATTGCATTGCACAATTTTAAATATTCCACTTAAAAAAAATTTAATTCTCCTATAATAAAATAAATTTATCCACTTTAACGACCAAAAAATTTTAAAGACAGTATTAAAAATATCAGATTCAGAATTAAGAACAAACAAACTGATTTTATCACCACTCTATTTGAGTGTGAAAACCAAACACATGATCAATATGAAGAACAAGATAACTCAAGTTGACATTTAAGTCACACTCATATTGGAGTGTAAAAAACACCTGCATTACCCAATTTTTCAATAAATCACCAGTATTTCATCATCTACATTCACATATCAGTGAGCATTTAAATCTCAATTCCAAATCAGAACATACAAAATTCTAAGTCGAAAAACTACTGCTTTAATTCTATACAATTTAACTTTAAAAAAAAATATTCTCATTAAATTTACTCAATTAATTTCATTCTATTTCATCAAAACAAATTCTAAGTTGCTGGGAGCGTGGGTTTCAAAAACAACAAAATAAAAAAAATTTGTTAATGAGATGGGATTAGAACAAAAATGTAAATACTATAAAGTGCGTTCTTCAAATACTTAAAACTTCCCAAACTTATGAATTAAATTTTATTTCAAACTACTTCAAATAATAAAATTCAAATCAAATTAACTTAAATTAAGGAATGTTTAAATAAAAATTCTAAATGAAAAAGTCAAATTCAAAAATTCCTAAGTTTCCTCAAAAAAATTCTAAATGAAAACATTTAAATTAATCCTAAAATTTCAATTTTAATCAAAATATTAAAGTAAGTTCCTTTAATTTAGTTTAAGAACATTCTAAAACATCCTGCCTTAGTTTAAGAGCATATTAAAATCTCAACAGTAATCACTTTTAGAATAAACAGGTATGAAATCATTTTACTGAAATTTCATTTTTAAGAACAAAAATTAAGAACAACTATTACAGTTAGCATGAATAAGCCCCTAGACTGGTCAAACGGCGCCAATTGTTCGGTAGTAAAGCTGCATTTTATGATATACTAAAAACATTCTATCATATATTCCAAAGTTCTTAAACTTGTAAAAACCTAAAAATCATTCTTCTGAAAACACTCAAAAATATCTGAAATTCGTAAAGTTCCTCTAATTTTGTAAAGTTCATCTAACCTGAAAACGTTTTAGAAATATACTGAATTCTTAAATAAACAGAAAGTGGACCTATTGACCAGTTTCCCTACGTGTACAAATATGTACTCTACATGTAAAATATTAAAAATGACACTTTCCTAAAAATAAAAACATTAAAAGTAAAAGAAAGAGAACACAGATTTTAGGTTTTCAAAATCTAACGTTTATTAAAATTTTAAACTTCACTTTTAAAATAATTTTCAAAACATTTTACATCTCATTAACTAACAAATCTAATAAACAACTTAAATAAATAAATAGAATGGCCGGTCGTATAGTGGTAGAAAAAACGTTAGAATATTAAATTTTAAAGTTAACAATATTAAACTTATACAACTATTTATCAAAACTAAAATTTGGAATAAAAAGAACATAAGTTAGCCAAAAGGGAAATTTAGAACAAAAGTTAAACTTAACCTCAGGTTCAGGTGACCTAAAATATATAAGTCTAAAGGGGTCTTATTCTACTAACACAATTAAATTTTAAATAATGCAAAAGTAAATTAGCCTGAAATTTGAAGAAAAAGAATTATATCACCAAGGCTCCAAGATAAGCTTCTGAGATCTGCAGGAAAGGACCCAACAGCAAAAATGTCACCAAAGTTCCCAGAGGACACTTCTTGAAAGGCAAACACGGCAAAGGAGGGTTATGTCCATCAGAGGTGAGGAAAATCTCCGGCCGGATCCGAATTCCAAAAGATTCCAAATAGGACGTTTACTAACGAAGAAATAAATTCTCCACACAGCTACACCGGGTCTTTGATATCAGGACTGAATGCATAGCATATGTCTGGTGCTTTTGACCAAAAATGACGCTCCAGTTCTTCATAATAAGAGCAGCATAACCCGGGAGAACCAAACACTTAGTTGTCGTCTTAACTCATCTCCGCTGACATCGCAGAAACTCTATTTAGAGGATGGGAGACCAATAACACCTCCAATCGTTCCGTCCGTCTAGACATAACAAACGTCCGGCTCCCACATCATCCAGACGAAACATTTTCAGAGAGCACGGAGGGAGGAATCAATTAAACAAAAAAAAAACAGCAGAAGAATGTTGATTAAACAGTAAACACAGAGGAATTCATCTCGGAGAAATCTCAACGCAGGTTTAGCTGAGAATAAAAAAACGAAATTCGCATTTCGAATTCGCAATTCGGTTCGGCTCGCGCCGAAACGCTAAAAACAACAGCTTATTAGATCACATCTTGAGTTTAGAGGGAAGAAAAAGAATCCGAAAAAACGCGCGATTTTACTTATATACTGCGAAACATCGCTGCCACAGACTGTCAACAAAATTATCGATGAACGATAAAATAATTAATGACAGACGATTTTAATATTACGGTCAACCAATTAAAAACTCGAAATTTTAAAGAAGAGCAATGGAATCTTAAAGCAGACGAAAATTAAAAGGAAATGAAGTGAAACGATTTGGAAATGCTACGAATTCGGCAATAATTTAAATATGGACGATTCTGAAATATTTAAAATACTGAAAATAGAATAAAACCGAAAAACTGCAATGAATTAACGAATTTTAACAGAGAGCAATAAATTTGGAATCAAATTAAAGGGAATAAAAAGGGCAATAAATGGAATCACAAATTAGCCAATTTAAATAAATTTAAATTGCTAAAATCTAAAAAGAACGAACTTTTGCCGTTTTTAACACAAAACCTATAGAATAGAATATATTTGAACAAAGAATATCAAAAACCTAAACAATTGGAAAATGGATAACTAAAAGAGAATGACTATGTAAATAAGACCCCTGAACACATTTAAACAAAAAGCAAAACTCCTAAATTAATTAAATATCCAAAGGTATAACCCAACAACTCCTTCGAACGTCCCAAAAAATTTTTTTCATTTGAAAAATGAAAAATTTTAGCTAACACATGACAAAATTTCGCGAAACGAAGGAGAAAAAAAAAATCAAAATCTCAACTACATCTGTAACATGAGCCATAAAAATCATATAAAAATCAAATTCCTTATAAATAAATCAATAATCAAATAATCACTTCACTAAACACTTTCATAATAACAATTATCATATTTCTCAACATTTCGTCTAAACTCTTAAACATACATATAGATTCAATATTAAATACTTCAACTTCATTGTAACTCTATATTATGAAAATTCATTAATTCATTTTAAAATGCTCCAACAAATACGCCATCAAAAAGAAGAAACAGAAAAATAATAAACAGATCTCCATATCATTAGCTGTCATGAATAAACATAAATTTTAACGAAAACTTTGGACCAGCCAAAGAATTCCAATATTCTAAACAATAAATTTTGAAAAGGTACCTTCAACAATAACAACCAATAAATACAAATCAACAAATTCATCATCAATCCTCTCCTCTACAAAGAAAACAATCATTCGAAGCATATTACTCTATTTAAATAATATCAATTTTGGCTCAAGTTACAAACAAAAAAATATTTGTGGAATATTTACCCCAAAATAACAAACTCAATTCCCTAACAATTTGGAACTGAACTCAAATTTAACCGACTTGTTTACAAATTATACTATAAACTGATTACTTGGCAAATTAGGTCATTTAAACGACAAATATACATTAAAATGACCTTATGCATCATTTTACACCAATATCAATAAACGCGATTCTACTAATTATTGTGCAACATCTTGCACTCTCAACAACAATAAACTCAAATATCATATCTGTAACTCTGGTAATCTCAAACAATTCTCATAAAAATCAAAAAAAAATTAAGACAAGGGGCCGAGGGTTGTGAGTCCTCTCAAAGGTTGTGAATCTTTTTTGAACCCCAAAAAAATAGCACAAAAATATCCATCAAGTATAAGTGGTACATTTAAATTCACTAATTGCCAAGTGTATCACATTACTTTAAACAAAATACCAAAGAAAAAATCATGTTACAAATCCCCATTTAAATTTCAAAACCAAAAGAACTCAAATTGCATTGCACAAATTTAAATATTCCACTTAAAAAAAATTTTAATTCTCCTATAAATAAAATAAATTTTTCCACTTTAACGACCAAAAATTTTTAAAGACAATATTAAAATATCAGATTCAGAATTAAGAACAAACAAACTGATTTTATCACCACTCTATTTGAGTGTGAAAACCAAACACATGATCAATGTGAAGAACAAGATAACTCAAGTTGACATTTATGTCACACTCATATTGGAGTGTAAAAAACACCTGCATTACCCAATTTTTCAATTAATCACCAGTATTTCATCATCTACATTCACATATCAGTGAGCATTTAAATCTCAATTCCAAATCAGAACATACAAAATTCTAAGTCGAAAAACTACTGCTTTAATTCTATACAATTTAACTTAATAAAAAAAAATTCTCATTAAATTTACTCAATTAATTTCATTCTATTTCATCAAAACAATTTTAAGTGCTGCTGGGAGCGTGGGTTACAAAAACATCAAAATAAAAAAAATTTGTTAATGAGATGGGATTAGAACAAAAAATGTAAATACTATAAAGTGCGTTCCCCACATGCCTATAATCTCTTAAATTTATGAATTAAATGCAATTTTACATTACTTCAAATAATAAAATTCAAATCAAATTAACTTACATTAAGGAATGCTTAAATAAAAATTCTAAATGAAAAAGTCAAATTCAAAAATTCCTAAGTTTCCTCAAAAAATTCTAAATAAAAATATTTAAATTAATCCTAAAATTTTAATCAAAATATTAAAATAAATTCCTTTAATTTAGTTTAAGAACATTCTAAAACATCCTGCCTTAGTTTAAGAACATATTAAAATCTCAACAGTAATCACTTTTAGAATAAACAGGTATGGAATCATTTTACTGAAATTTCATTTTTAAGAACAAAAATTATTAAGAACATCTATTACAGTTAGCATGAATAAGCCCCTAGACTGGTCAAACGGCGCCATTTGTTCGGTAGAAAAACTGTAATTTATGATATACTAAAAACATTCTAAATGATTCTAAACATTCTAAATTCCTGAAAGTTCTTACTCAAGGTTCTTAAAACCTAAAAGTCATTCTGAAAATGCTCTGAAAGTGCTTCTAAAATATCTGAAATTTGTAAAGTTCATCTAACATAAATCTGAAAAAATTGAAATACACTCTGAAAAAGTTCTAAAGTTCCTCAAACCTGAAAACATCCTAAAAATAAACTGAATTCTTAAATAAACTGAAAGTGGACCTATTGACCAGTTTCCCTACGTGTACAAATATGTACTCTACATGTAATTAAATGGAACTTTCCTAAAAATTAAAATGCATTTAAAGTGAAAGAAAGAGAGAACACAGATTTTAGGTTTTCAAAATCTAACGTTTATTAAAATTTTAAACTTCACTTTTAAAATAATTTTCAAAACATTTTACATCTCATTAACTAACAAATCTAATAAACAACTTAAATAAATAAATAGAATGGCCGGTCGTATAGTGGTAGAAAAAACGTTAGAATATTAAATTTTAAAGTTAACAATATTAAACTTATACAACTATTTATTAAAACTAAAATTTGGAATAAAAAGAACATAAGTTAGCCAAAAGGGAAATTTAGAACAAAAGTTAAACTTAACCTCAGGTTCAGGTGACCTAAAATATATAAGTCTAAAGGGGTCTTATTCTACTAACACAATTAAATTTTAAATAATGCAAAAGTAAATTAGCCTGAAATTTGAAGAAAAATAATTATATCACCAAGGCTCCAAGATAAGCTTCTGAGATCTGCAGGAAAGGACCCAACAGCAAAAATGTCACCAAAGTTCCCAGAGGACACTTCTTGAAAGGCAAACACGGCAAAGGAGGGTTATGTCCATCAGAGGTGAGGAAAATCTCCGGCCGGATCCGAATTCCAAAAGATTCCAAATAGGACATTTAGTAACGAAGAAATAAATTCTCCACACAGCTACACCGGGTCTTTGACATCAGGACTGAATGCATAGCATATGTCTGGTGCTTTTCACCAAAAATGACGCTCCAGTTCTTCATAATACGAGCAGCATAACCCGGGAGAACCAAACACTTAGTTGTCGTGTTAACTCATCTCCGCTGACATCGCAGAAACTCTATTTAGAGGATGGGAGACCAATAACACCTCCAATCGTTCCGTCCGTCTAGACATAACAAACGTCCGGCTCCCTCATCATCCAGACGAAACATTTTCAGAGAGCACGGAGGGAGGAATCAATTAAACAAAAAAAAAACAGCAGAAGAATGTTGATTAAACAGTAAACACAGAGGAATTCATCTCGGAGAAATCTCAACGCAGGTTTAGCTGAGAATAAAAAAACGAAATTCGCATTTCGAATTCGCACTTCGGTTCGGCTCGCGCCGAAACGCTAAAAACAACAGCTTATTAGATCACATCTTGAGTTCAGAGGGAAGAAAAAGAGAAGCCGAAAAAACGCGCGATTTTACTTATATACTGCGAAACATCGCTGCCACAGACTGTCAACAAAATTATCGATGAACGATAAAATAATTAATGACAGACGATTTTAATATTACGGTCAACCAATTAAAAACTCGAAATTTTAAAGAAGAGCAATGGAATCTTAAAGCAGACGAAAATTAAAAGGAAATGAAGTGAAACGATTTGGAAATGTACGAATTCGGCAATAATTTAAATATGGACGATTCTGAAATATTTAAAATGCTGAAAATAGAATAAAACCGAAAAACTGCAATGAATTAACGAATTTTAACAGAGAGCAATAAATTTGGAATCAAATTAAAGGGAATAAAAAGGGCAATAAATGGAATCACAAATTAGCCAATTTAAATAAATTTAAATTGCTAAAATCTAAAAAGAACGAACTTTTGCCGTTTTTAACACAAAACCTATAGAATAGAATATATTTGAACAAAGAATATCAAAAACCTAAACAATTGGAAAATGGATAACTAAAAGAGAATGACTATGTAAATAAGACCCCTGAACACATTTAAACAAAAAGCAAAACTCCTAAATTAATTAAATATCCAAAGGTATAACCCAACAGTCCGTAAGTCCGCAAGTAATTACGGGAGGTTTGTAGTAGGGGAAGGAGGGTACGGTCCCTGCGGATGTCTCCCCCACTGGGTTCCGGTCTAAATTGGGTTTCTCTTCCCTGCCGTCCAAACAGTTACCTTACACTTTTCTGGTCAGCTCCTTTCAGGACATTTTCCTCTCCTAGGTATAAAGGTCATTCTTCCTTCTTTTTCAGGAAGGAGAAGGCTGCCTCCCTGGTTCCGGACAGCCCTGCCTCAGGGACTATTTGATAGGTGAGGTGGTCGCCGATGCGGCACTGGCCCATTTAGGGGTCTCTCTTCCTTAACCCTTCCTTTTCAGTTCCTCTAGCCGGCGTTCCTGTTCCCGGGTAAGTGGTCTCGCGAGTTTGTTAGCTCAGAGTTTAGTCTGTAGTGCTTTCCTTCTTTATAGCTGTAGGCGTCTCTGTAGTTTCACTTATGCTCTACTTTTTCTCATTTCCATAGTTGCTCTTTGCCTCCTTGGTTTATGCACCCTCTTCCCCGGTTTCCTCCCCTATTTGGGACTCCTACATGCTTATCCCCCCAGCCTGGGACTTCCCTCCTACGGCTTTCCCATCCCGGGTTTTATCGCGCACCTCCTTAGTTTTTAAACTTGTTCTTCCCTGTAAGCTTGTAGGCTGTAGCATTTTGTCGTACAGAATAGCTTTAGTATACAGCATTTTCTCTGCTTTCTCTTTAGTGTCTTTAGTTTCCTATATTATTGTTACTAGTATTCTAGATTAGTGTTATTAGTTGTTAGATATTTTTCTCTTAGTGTACTAGCTTGGTTTTAGATCCTTTAAGGTATTAGCTCTCGTCTTAAGACTTTGTCGCGCCTTTTTACGCTTAAGTTACTTTTTAGCTCTAGGTTCCTCTTTGTCTTCTCTTCCCTGTGGTCTCTTCAGCATTATTAGTGTGTCCTCCTTTGCTTACGGTTCTTCCCCTGGTTCAGCCCTCTGGCTTCCTCTCCCGACCTTAGCTTATGCCTCTTCCTCTTTCTTTCCTTTTCCATAGGTTAAGCTAACCCGGCAGTACGGGTGAAATTCCGGATTACGACGGCGCCTCTTCAAGTTGCATACTGCCTCAGCATAACTACCGAAGGGTAGAAAGTTGGAATCCTCTGCAAATCGCGAACAAACTTCTCCGGTGCAATAAGCAGGGCTCCTCTTTTGGGCGGTCACTGTATCTGAATTATTTCGCTCATGCTCTTCATGTATGCCCCATTTTCTCCTCTTGGAGTAGGGGGATTTGCTCGGGTTACCTTTGCTCGGGTCGTTCTTTGCTCGGGTTCCCTTGGACGGGGCGGTCTGAACCCTGTTCCCATCTTTTGGCTGCTCTCTGGGTGTGGTGTGCGTGGTCAAGGGTCCATAAGCTGCTCTGCCTAACTTTGGCGTTAGTCCTGTCCTGGGTTATCTATCTGGTGTTTGACCACCTTGCCTCTTCTGGACCTCAGCTGGGTCGTCTGTAGACGACTCTCAGCGGTGAAAAATAAAAACCTGCAGGCCGTCTGGCGGAACAGGTCTCCACTTTGCTGTCTGACAGACGGTCTGGGTCTCAACAGTAACAACTCCTTGAATACTAGAAGCCAATTGTCTTGAAACGCAATCAAAATTTCAGAACCCCACTAAATTTTCGAGTGAAATTTTGAAAAAATCCTCAAAAAATCAAAACCTTTCACAAAGTTACGCAAATTATCATGTCTTATGTAATTTTTTATTTGAAAAAGATTGATATAATCTTTAGAAGGCTAGAATGAACCGTTCAGGAGATATTGCTCATTTTTCAAATAAATTTATCAAAAAATCACTTAAAATAAGAAAAAATATTAACTATTGTGATATATGTTCACTTTTCCTAATATTATGCGATAAATTTGGTGACATTAGTGTCGTGGATCTAGCTGATTTCATTTATCGGAAAAGATACTTTGGGTAATATTTTATAGATGGACGCCAATTGTCATTTAGCTGCTATAAGAATAATTTAATTCTACATCCATAAGGCTTGGCGAGATTTTGGCGACGTATTTGGCGGAATGTCGCCAACTTGGCGATTTTTTAAAATATTGCCAAATTAACGGAAATGTCCCCAAATTGATAAAAATGACTCTAAATCAATGAAAATGACGACTAATTGACGAAAATTCAATATCTTTTAAGGAATATAAGAATCTAAGCGTACTAATAACGTATTTTTCCATCCGTAACGTTTGAATAAATTTTTGGTGACTTTAAATTTTGTCAAATTAACGAAAATGTCACCCAATTCATAAAAACTCGACAAATTGTTGAAACTGACGCTGAATCAATGAAATGACAACTAATTGATTAAAGTTCAATATCTTGGAAAGAACATAAGAATATACTATAATTATAACCCATTTATCCGTCCGTCCGATTGTAACGCTTGGTGAGAAATTTAGCGAGACCTCGCCATCTTGGGGACTTTTTTGAATATTGATAAATTGACAAAAATGTCGCGAAATCGATAAAAATAAAACCCAATCAGAAGTAATGTTTCAAAAATTCTGATTTTTGTCATATGACGGTTATACATTCTAGTATATAATAAATGCTCTTCTCTCCGCTTAACAGTAACACTTGCTGATGCATTTGGCAAACTTGGCGAATAATCTTGTGAAGTATTGCAAACTTATCGGTATTTCGTCCCAGATTGAAAAGAAGTTCGTCAAAATTGCAAAAATGACGCTACATTAATGAAAATGACGTCTAGTTGATTAATTAATTATTAAAATATTTTAATATATGGATTATATCGCTTATTAAATATGCTATCATTATTGATAATTGCTTATTTTGAGTTGCGCGAAATATAAATTATTTTTTTTTACTTTGAAATAGTTTTCCATGTTATCATCCTGTAAATTACCTAATGTACAATTTTGCGATGTACCATAGATCTTATACATTATTTTTTTTACTGTAAAAGAAGTAAATCCATTGCGTTATATAAGGAAAGTCATGCGTTGCCCCTATTAGATTTTTTTAAAGTGATGAATACGAAACTAATTTTAATTTAAAGCACTACATAATTATAATTTTGTAAAGATTATAATATACAGATTCATAAATGCTCAGTGAGTATTTAAATATTTAAATGGTAAGTTAAACTAAAGAATGTTCAGATATTGAATTTTATATAACCTATTAGCTGATTAATCCTAGGTATACACAGGAGAGTAGATATTTTTAAGCGCGAAGAATTTTTATTGAATTCTTATCAATTTATATTTGTCAGTATTTGTGTTTATGCCAATTTATTTTACACAAGTAACACTGTTTGCAGAACCAGGCACTTACTTTATTTTGGCAAACCGGAGCTTAAATAATTATTTTTAATCTTCAGTTTCAGTAATTTAATTTGTTACTACTTTTATCTATCTTACGGGTTATCTTAAAATGGGTTACATGGGCTGAAATATTCATTTTGTGCTGGATGTTCTGCGATGAAGATGAATTGGTATTCCTTGCTTGTACTAGGTCTTTCCATGTTGTTACTTGTTCGGAAAGCTGGAGTCAAATGAAGTTTGGATGTAAATGTTTGCAGTTTATATAGGCTGCTTTTTTACCTGTCGTGCGCAGTTTGATCACCGTGGGTGTCTTTATGTTTCAAAAACAATCTTTCATTTCAAAGGTCGGCAGCTGGCATCATTTACTTTTTAGGCTTTTGCTTTTGTTATTACTAGCGTACGTCATCTGAATGGCATGTTGTTCTATATAATTAGATATATCACATGGTGTGGCGCTGATGGTTGTGTCACGTGGTGTGTAAGTGGCCCTGATGGCTGTGTCACGTGATGTGGTGTGTATGTGTTAATAAAAGGTAGTTATTTTCGCCCTGCCTTCCTTCACATATAAAAAAATGTGATGTGGGCAACACATGACTTTCCTTATATAATGCAATGAATTTGCTACTTTTACAGTTAAATAAATGTTATTCTTATAGTAGAAACTTATATCCTTTCCAAGATATTGAACTTTCTTCAATTAGTCGTAATTTTCATTGATTTAGCGTCATTTCTATCAATTTGGCGAGATTTTTGTTAATTTGGCAACAATTGAAAATGTCGCCAAGTTGTCGACATTCCGCCAAATTCGTCGCCAAAATCTCGCCAAACGTTATGGACGGAGAAATATGTTATTCTTACAGCAGATAAATGACTATTGGCGTTCAAATGCAAAAGTATTACTCTAAGTATCTTTTTTCATAAATAGAACGAGCTAGATCCACGAGAATGATGTCACCCAATTTATCGCATGGTATTACATATGAAAAGTGAACTTCTCAATAGGAAATATTTTTTTTTATTTTATATAACTTTTTGATAATTTTTTTGAAAAATGTGCAATATTTCGAGAACGGTTCATGTTAGCGTTCTACAAGTTATGTCAATCGTTTTCTAATAAAAAATTACATAAGAAATGTCTATTTGCGTAATTTTATTAGCGGTTTTGTTTTTTTGACGATTTTTTCAAAATTTCACTCGTAAATTTAGGGCGGTTCTGAACATTCGATTGCGTATAAAAACAATAAGCTTCCAGGGTTTACATATTGTGATTTTTGTACCAAATTTTGTTTGAATCGGTCTATTCGTTCGTCAGTTCTGGTCTCCAAAGTCTCACTGACACACACACACACACAGACATCACTTAAAAA